>JACXGK010002256.1:7888-57040 GCA_016801125.1 Novumbra hubbsi | reverse complement strand
TGTAGAGTATTCACATGAATTGGAAATAAAACAGAGACAAACCGTGAAGTTGCATAGAAACAAACAATAAACCACACCGGGTGTGGTGCAAAACTAACCTAAGTAGGCTCCCCAATCAGAGTCAACTGAATGCAGCTGCTCTGACTGGGGAGCCCACAATGGCATGGAGATGGCTAGAGGCCTCTCCATGTGCCATGCCCTGAATGGGAGCCCCAAAGCACAGAGATGGCTAGGGGCCCGCATCCAGGACATGACACTTTCATTGCAAAATGTTTTTCTGTCTTATCAATTGTAACAAATGCAGTTAAAAAGAAATGACAGAAATGTCTGTGAATAGCATTAATTGCACAAATTTGTGTCAAATCGGTGTTAGACATTTGGTCACGATATCATCTTCATTTTTCATGCACTGTGGGGAAGATATTTTGACATGGCAAGTCCAAACCTGATCCTGGTCACCGGTGAGGTCATGACATCCATGGGCTGATGACCGACAAAGACCCTCCATAATGAGAAGGTGATCGGCCCAAAATCATACCCGAGTCATTGTACATAACATTATCACACACAATTTCACTGAGGAACTCAATGCAGCCCCTGCATTGTAAGATCCAAAGGGGCTCACGTCCTGCAAACCCGTCTTCGGATAAAGATGCACACAAGGATATGTGTCCTCCATGCCATCCAGTCACATGGACAGTTGCTCATATTGATATTTCACTGAGACGGTGTTAATCCTGCTTAATCAACAAAGATTACCTTGTGATGGTTCACAGCAGGTCTGTTTGTAGGTGTGACCTGGTCCAGGGGCCTTTTGATTTCGTGGTTGTGTTTATTGTCTGTCCTGCTCCCTTTTGAAGGACATTGCCACTGTTCACTCGGTTTATGTGGTTATATGATTCGTTGTGTGTTCTGAACTAAGAGTTGTGAAATGTCACCACATACTTGTGTAAACAGAACCAAACAGCTACAAAAACCTCCAAATTTCAACAGATTACCTTTAGCACTTCAAAAATGATTTATTTGTCCAGAACTAAGTGATTGTCACCATGACTAAACTGAGTTACACTGTTAGATGACTTATGATCATGTGACATGATCTTGTGATCGAAGATGTTTGCAAACCAAAATCAGTTCTTTGAACCCAAGATTTAATGGGTTACAAGTGTGATCAGTTTTAAATTAAATACATTTCTGGGCAACTCCGCGTTATATTGACTCTGATTTCTCGTTCATCATAAAAACCCTTTAACATTGCCAACCACTATAATTACTTGAAACTTATAAGACTAAAACAAACTCAAGTGAAAGTAAACACATAATTAAATACAATATTTTTCTAATTCTATAAAGGAACTGTTGAAGAGGGGGAAGAAGTTTTGCTATCAATCCATTTGTTAAAATGTTTTTATTTAACTTGACAGGACTATTGAGAATCAATTCCCTTTTACAATGAAGACCTGGCCAAAAGCATAACAATTGCAAGGCACTCAGATACAAGAATACAATAATAAAAAACAATGGAACATGAACAGTCATCCACAATACCCAATATCGCTAACTAGCTTGAGAACATCATATTCAAATACCCATAACTATTTGAAACGACTTATGACAGCTCTATACAGCTCTAATAAAGGTGTTATAAATGTATATATAAGGAGCCCTAAGTTTAAGTGTAACCAACCGTTCTTAACAAAGCATTCCATAGTACTGAAATGAATAAGACTTCAAGTGTTGCTGAATGGATTGCTGGAATAAAAAGGATTCTCAAAGGCAATTTCAGAGGCAATCCAACTCTGACCAATAGATTCTCCATCTACCTTACACTCTCACTCCATTATTTTGTCCTTTACACCTCTCTCTCTCTCTCTTTCTCCCTTTCTTCCATCTGGGTGAGTCTGAATTAGCCTCCACCCCTCTTCAAGATGAGTCTGAAAGGTATTGTTGCTGATTTAAGACAATGACCTTTTTGAGCGGTAGGCTGGAGCCTGTGATTAGATCCGTAATTGCAAGCCTCTGCGTATGCATAAAGCAAAAGAATGGAGAGAGAAAGAGAGACCGCGAGAGAAGAGTGGAGACAGATGGTGATGGCTCTGACAGGTGATGCCCATGCTAAACATCTGTGCTTTACCTTATGAAGCGGGTGGGAATGTCCCCCCCCCCCCCCCACACTCACCCCTGTCTCCTGTCTAATCAGCTGAAAACAGAGCCCCTGACAGTCACCATGACGGGAAGGAGGGAATGTGTCAGTATAATTGCAGATGGAGGGCTTCTGTGAGCAAATGTCTGAATTGTGCTGAGTTGACAGGTACCAAAGACCAAAACATGTGTGGGTGTGTGTGGGCGGATGCGGGCGCACGTGTGCACGTACGTGCGCGTGTGCATCCTTCATGTTTGCATGTGAGTGTGAGACCATTTGAGAGTACATTATTCAAGTGTAACACTGAACACATCTAAAATTCCCTTCCAAACAAGCTGATGCACTGCTACCTGCTGTTAACCTGCCTGTCGGTGCTCATACACACACACACACACACACACACACAAAAATCCCAGGCTTCTTATTGCAGGTGGCTACAGCAAAAGTGCAGAGGCATTAATTATCAACGGGTTTGGGTGTGGGTGGGAGGAAAAAAGGTCCACACACGCACACACGTACACACACACACACGTACACACACACACACACACACGCACAGACTTACAGAAGTATTCTGTGACATGGGAGCTCTTACCGCCACCTGCTTTTGTCTTTGCGCTGATCCTTAATTGGAGCGTTGAGCTCCCAATCTGTTCCTGGAACAACAAAAATGTCTGCCTTGTGGAACACAGAACCCGAGTAAAGAGTTGGTTAAAACGTTAGCTACCTCCAATTCTCACTGGGTCATCTCGGTCATGCAGTGCCATTGGGGAAAGCGGATGTTCTCGTTGGCGTGAATGCGTGCGTACACGCGTTGGTGTGGCATATGACCTGCTCTCTACCATGTTCTAGTTCTCCACTCTGGTTTTCCATCCGTTCGGCTTATTATTAAGGAAGCACCGAGGGAATGAGACCCGGCTGTTATCTGCATTGCTGAGCAACAGTGGGGAACACAGGACTCAAAGTGGATAAGACAAACTGCGGTGATATTCCCATCAACCACCTGGGGTCTGTAAGTCTTAAAACGGCAGATACCACTTTTTGGGGGGTTTTAGAGTCTGACAGGGGTCTCGTGTCCTGTTCCTTGGGATGCCACTCTGTCCTTTTGTGGTTGTCTTATCACATCGGACCATGTGACGGTGTCTGGTGGCCACTCGTGGCGAGGAGAGAAGGGTAGGGAGTTAATCAACAGAACACAGTAATCCCATGGCCTCTACGATAGAAACACAAACCGTCCCCGTTTAGCTTATCTGCATTCACTGCATACCTAGCACATATAATATCAACTGTGGCTGAAGCCTCTCTGTGGCTCCGGTAGCACACAACTTAGTCTAGCGGTTCTCCCATCCGCAAGTGAAGACCGTCGAAAAAACCTCCCCGCGATCTGAGCTCTCGGGGTTGTCATGGAAACCATTGCGTTAGACATGAGGGCTGGGAGAGCAAAGTTCATTTCGGCACCTGAACAACAGAGGGGGCCTGGAAAGGAAGGCGCCCTGAGCCCAACGGGCCGGCCATCTATGGGGCTTGTACACACTGCTGGTTCGTCCGGACGTCCATTATCAGCACGCTTGGTTACTGACATGGTGGCGTGTGGAGAATCTGTCCAGGAGGAGAAATAGGAAGATCGCTCTTAAAATCACCATAGTCTACGTTCATTGTAAACGACACTTTTCTCTCTTTTCAAAATACTCAGTGCCGCAACTGCACATAGCCGAACCCTGTGTCAGTGCTGTTTTGTTCATCCACCCCCCCCCCACACACACACACCTCCACCTCTTCTTAATGTACACCCTCTTGTTCAGACATAAAAGAAGCACAAGTAATTAGTAGAGACACGTTGTTCTATTCCCGGCTAATTGGTGTGCTCCTCCCCTGGGAGGCCATTCCATTGAGATCCGTGCATTAATAAGTGATGCCCCACACCAACACAGCCTATTAAGGTAAATATTGCTTTACATAAGCTGTGTGTTGACTATGTTGAAGGGAAAGGAGGGGCGGAGCCGGCGAGAGCCAACTGGCCTGCCGGGATGGAGACCTCATCCCCTGAGAGAGAGGAAGCAGGGAGAGATGGATGCCTCCCGCCCCGGCACACTAGAGGTCCTCTGAGCCAGGTGATGAAGGGAAAATGACACAATAAGGCGGAGGTGGAGGATGGAGGTGGAGGATGCATGAGACGTGAAGGGGTCACAGGGGCAAGTTACACTCTCAGGACAGTCGCAGGGTTTGGGTCACGCCTGGAGCCCGGAGTTCGACCCCCCCCCCCCTTGAACTGGAAGGAGTGAAAGAGACCGAGCACCCTCATAATGACATTCTCAAAGGGTGAGTCGACTGCCTCCGACTCCCTCCAGCTCCCAGGGTCCAACAGCCTCATTAGTTTCATCCATTCCTCTGGATCCGGCAGCCATAGTGGTGTACATGGGGGGGGGGCAGAGTGTTGGTGGGAGAGGCTGTTGTCTCGTTACGTTCCACTTTTTGTAGGGGTTTGTTCTGTAGTGGCGCCGGGAAGGGCGGTGCAATTGAAGGGGAAGACTCCAAATGGCATCCCACTTCCTCCGTCGGGCGAAAAAAGAAAAAGGGGAGGAAATCTCCCGAAGAAAGACGGCGCTGTTGCGGGCGCTAGCTACCGCGCGGCTGAAGCGTCAGCACTGGCTAGGTAGGTCACGTGACTCGCCCAATTATAGAACCGCAGTGACAACCCAGGGGCGAAGATGGAAACTCAGCACTCTACTGTAATAAATCATAGACCGAGAGCTCCTCTCAAGGTGAAGAGCTAGCCACATTTAGGGAAGTTGGAAAGTCAGACAATTACATTACAGAAAGGAGGAACGGGGATTTTAGAGAGCATTGGATAGAGGGAGGGAAAAAAGTTCCCAAATCAGTGAATAGATGACAGTTTATTGACCAATACACAGCTCACAGAATAAAGACACATAACAGCTGGTTACAGTTGACTGGAATTCATTGTTTACAACTATGCGTTGTATGTGTTCCTTAATAATCTTTCTGAACCACATTTTGTTAAATGTTTATTACTCAACCAAATAAGCGTATTCTCATTGACCATGAAGACCTGGCCAAAGGCTCAGTTACATGAATGCAATAAAAACAAATCCCAGACACTGAAAGTAACATTTCAGGAGATGGAATTATCAAGAAGTCAATACAGTAGGTTATACCGAATGACATGATACATATTTACAAATAGATACTGTGGAAATTTGCTACGCCATATGAGGTGACAAATACAGTTGGCTGAGGTGGTTAGCTGGTTCAGTGATCAGATAGCATCTCTGTTTGAAAATCTCTCACAATTCATTCGGCGGCCAAGAAATGAAAGATTGAGGGCCGAAAGAGGTGCTGACTGGAGACGGCCAGTGTGTTGTACCTAAAAGAGTGCAGCGTTCTGCTAGGTTGGCTGATATGGAGGAAAACAGGGGATGGATGTAGATACGTTGATACCACACACTGGCATCACGGATTCACCGGTCTACCTGCGTGTAAAGATCTCAATAAGGGGTGTTGTAGGACGCACTAGTGAGAAAGCAGATGGTAAACTACATCTAATTTATTAAGGTGAATATTTGCAGAAAGTTTATATTACATTGCTTAAATCCAGCACTAATACGATTGTCATATTCATGAGATTGTGTTTTGCGGTGTGGATAAAGTATACTTTGTTTGGAAATTCGTGAAATTATTATTTTCTAAATTGGAATGGCAATCGTGCTATTTTGGCCCAAATTCAGCTGGTTCATAATTAAGCCATACATATGCAGATGGTCACAATGTATATCAGGAATGTAGATTCACAAATGTGTAATGTTATATTCATATATCCCTGCATGTTAAATTGAGGAGAAAATAAGTGCATTTTCCTGCTGCTAATTGCCCTACCTGCGGGAGGCTCGTGTGGAATGACACTGTGTGATTTATGGGCTGTTGAGGTGTGCGAACACTGTCTGCACTGCTATAAGGTGTGTGTGTGTGTGTGTGTGTGTGTGTATGGGTGTGAGAGAGAGTGAATGCGGGTAAGTTTACTTTTTCCATTAAATCCATTCATTTCAGTTCTTGTGTATATGTGCATGTGTTTCATATGCCTCCATGCTGGGGTGTATGTGTATACATATATGTGTGTGTGTGTGTGTGCATGTGTTTGTGAGCATCTGTGTGTGTGTTTTTCCACACAGCCCACTGCCTGCATTCTTCACCCTGACAGGAGCGATGGGCTCTGTTCCTCTGGAAGCTCTCATTACTGCCAGCATACTGAAACAATGGGCAGGTCTGGAACAATGCTGTTTGCCCCGGAGCTGTGGCCTACACGGGTGCCAGAGATCCACAGGAATAAATCACTATGACCAGGCTGGGGGAGCAGCAGGCTTCTTTCTCCATGCCGTTGTTCGACAAGCGTATTTAACACAAAAGAAAGCTTACATTACATACTGCTTTCTAGTTCATTAGCAGGGGGGGAAAAAAAACTCTTTTTCAAAGGGCAGATGAAGAGCTGGCAGTGTGCAAAGGGGAGGGTGTTTTTTTTTCTCCTCGTATCACAGGACGGGTTCGGAGAGAAAAGGCTGCAGTCGGAGTGCACCGTGAGCTTGTCTCCGTCGTTGCCGTCGGTTCTGGGAATTTATATTGATACCGATCAATATGTTGGAGCCTTGAAATTAGGCTTACCGATTAACAACATCTCCTTACAATTCACATTAGCATTTAAGCCAGTTAGCAGACGTGCTTCTACTAACCCTTCACCTCCTGGTGGTTTCTACTGCTTCCCAAATGACACATATCAGTGACTTAACAAAGTACTGCTGTCCCTGAAAGGGACAAACATTATATAACGCCTTTACAATCCTGGGATTCTCCATCTAGTTTTTTCTCACAATATCTGAAAATTAAATGCAGTGGAATGTGAATATTTACCAGAAAAATGAATTCCTAACTCTTCCATGCAAATGATCAAAACGACAGAGAGATAAAGAGTGATAGAGAGAAACAGAGAAAGACAGAGAGAGAGAGACGAGACGAAAAAGAAACGACAGGGGAAAAAGTGTGATAAAATGATAATTAGTGTTAATCTGATACCATTGCCTAGCAACAGACGATGGGCTGCAATAATGAAGTAATGACGCTCTATTTTTAACTCTTCTGTCTCACCCTGATGGGGAAGGATACGTCCGCTACTCGCCTGCTTCACAGAGGGGGTCGATGGGATGAACCTTGCTCGGATTGAAAGGGTAATGAAGAGGTTTGCAGACCTGCCTTTGGCTGTGGTTCAATCAGACTGTTTCCTTCTTCGAGTCTAACTGGAGGAGGATTTAGTGATTTTATTCAGGTAAAGCCCAATACGTTGATTAGGGGAGAAGAGTTTGGGCCGTCACCTACAATCAAGAATAATGCCAATCTCATGTGGTCTCATAGCCCGGTTTGGGAACACCTGAAATATAACAGCGTAAGTAGTGTGTGTGTATGTGTGCGTATGTGTGTGTATGTGTGTGTATGCGTGTGTGGGTGTGTGTGAGTGACAGACAGACAGGGCTGCTGCTTCAGATCTCATTCTAAAGGGGAATTCATGCCTCATTTACATGTTTTACTCCAAAGCCACCGCATCAAAAGAATTGTTGTGGACATTTTGTTTCTCCGCAAAGCAACTGCTATATTTTCATTCGTTAATGTCAGTAGCACTCATTGCAGAGGCATCTCATAAATATGTAGACTAGAGACATATAACAATCTTACACTGCAATGCTGCCATTTAAAAAAAAAATACACTAAAACGGGTTAGTAACATATAATCCCCACAAGTTTAATATAAAAACACCAGATTACCATTTCTTCATTTTGGCTCCATAGAAGCGTCTGATTTCCATAAATTGCTGTTACTGTTAGCCTGGCAGAGTATTATATAAATGAACATGCAGTTCTCCGTAGAGATTGAATTAGGAAGCATGTGAGCTTGTTAAAGAGCCATTAAAGCACTTAGAAGAACAAAACCGATTGGCTCTTTCCAATCTCTCTCCATGCATCCACACTCAACAATGGCTTTTGAAGGAGGGAACCATCCTATGTGGGTTCAAAATTATGCTGATGTTGAAGTGCTGTGATAGCAATGTTTGCCACAGTAATATCACATTTGCTAGCAGGCTTTCTTTTTAAAACAACACGAGGTAAAAATGCTGATGCACAGGTGAATCTGAGTGGGTAGATGGCAGCCCCCGCAATCTCTTTTCTATAGTGACTTATGCACACCTGCAATTAAAATGGTGGATCCCCTCGGTGGGATATGCTGATTAATCATAAACTGTCCAATTTAATCACAGATGATGAATCACGTTCATTAATACTGTGAGGTGCCAAATGTTATATGTCAATTGGGTCATCTAGAACAAGGAGGGACGCGATTAGTTTTCCTTTTGGTAAAAGCTAATGCCTGTATCCCACAAGACACCCTACTCCCCATAGGGCCCTTGTGAAAAGTAGGGACATTAGGGGGACATAGGGGGACATTGCTGCTAGTCGCTCCACTTTGCAAGTCAGATGGAAAGACTGTATGCAAATCTACCACAGATTTCTGAGATTGATTAAATTATCTTTTAATCACTAATATAAGACCCAACCAGAGCAAAAATGTGATATTTCAATTCAACGCGACATGCAGCCAACAGTACAAAATCAATTATTGTAGCTGGAATAAAGAAATGAAATTAAAATAGTGTAAATTATTTTAAAGAAATTCGGAATCAATAAAGAACAAAAATGCTTCCGAAGCTGTACTATAAATGTCTAATACAATAACAAATGTGTCATATCCATAGGAAATGTTTCAGAAATGTGGTTTCAATATGTTATTGTTTATCCAAAAGGCCTTCTGGCATCTAAATATGTTTGTCTCAATCCCTTATTTCAACTTAAATTGACTTTACATAATGTTTCAATCATAAATAATTCATTTTGATTGTTGTAGCACTGGCAATATTTTCATGTATTGAATTCTTAAATGTCACTTTATGAGTAGAATCAGACTATGCATTAGCTTAAAACTATTCAAATAGTTTGTGTAACCTTGTTTGCAACTATTTCAGCAAACAGAGCAGACCATTCTAGAACAACCGCTGTTTCCCAAAACATTTTGTAAAATGCAAATAAAAACAGAATGCAATGATATGCAAATAATGTATTCCTATATTTAATTGCAAATAGTACAAAGACACCTATAAAATGTTATTGTTTTTAAGCCAGCAACACATTTAAAAAAAGTTGGCATGTTTACCACTGTGTTGCATCATCTCTTCTTTTAACAATACTCCGTAAGCATTTGGGAACTGAATAGACCAATTGCTGTTGTTTTGAAAGTGAAATGGATTCCCATTCTTGCTTGATGTAGGTTTTCAGTTGCTCAACAACTCAGCTCTTCTTTTTCATTTCATAATGTACCAATTGTTTTCACTGGATGACAGGAAGTCAAAGAAATTGTCTGGATGGCAGTATATTTGCCCCAAAACTTTTTATATTTTTCATCATAACTGGTGCCTTCAAAAAGTCACATACATCATGTGTATTAATGCACCCCTATACCATCACAGATGCTGGCTTTTGAACTATGCTGAAGCTAAATGGTCCTGAATGGTCCCTCTGCTCTTTTGTCCAGAAGACGAAGTGTCCATGATTCCCCAAAATGATTTAGATTTGTCAGACCACAGGACAGTTTTCCACTTTGCTCAGTCCATTTTAATCCTAGAACATTAACTAACAGTTGCTATCACCGTCACTAAGGTCAGGTATATTTTATCCGATATACTCAATAAAAAATACTTCCCATCAAAACATAATAGAATACAACAATACATGGCAAATTGAAGTACTCTTCTTATGAAAATCACGTTAGTGGTCGTTAGTGGTTTCTTATTTGCATTGTAGAGTATTTACTTGCATTTTTGGATATAGCAACATTCTGTGTTCACTGAAAATGATTTACAGAAGAATTCCTGTGCCATGCAGTGATATCCACTACAGAATAGTGTCTGTTTTTAATGCAATGACGTCTAAGGACCAGAAGATCACAGCCATCCAATATTGGTTTTCGGAATAATCCCTTGCATTCAGAGATTTCTCCAGATTTGCTAAATCTTTTAATGATATTATGTACAAACTGCAATGTTACTGTTGAGAAACATTTATTTACATTTTTGCACACATTTTCTTTCACAGAGTGGTGTACCCTTCCCCATCCTCACCTCTGACAGACCCATCCTCTCTGGAATGATCTTCTAATACCCAATCATGTTAATGACCTGTTGCCAGTTGACCTAATTAGGTGTGAGATGTTCCACCAGATTAATTTTTTTAGCATTACACAACTTTTTCAGTCTTTTGTTGCCTCTGTCCCAACTTTTCTGAAACATGTTGCTGGCATCCAATTCTCAGTTTCAACATTTTATATACAGCATCTCACAAAAGTGAGTACACCCCTCACATTTTTGTAAATATTTGATTAGATCTTTTCAGGTGACAACACTGAAGAAATTATACGATACTATGATACAATGTAAAGTAGTGAGTGTACAACTTGTATAATATGTACATTTGCTGTCCCCTCACAATAACTCAACACACAGCCATTAACGTCTACACAGCTGGCAACATAAGTGAAAATGTCCAAATTGAGCCCAATTAGCAATTTTCCCTCCCCAGTGTCATGTGACTCGTTAGTGTTACAAGGTCTCAGGTGTGAATGTGGAGTAGGTGTGTTAAATTTGGTGTCATCGCTCTCACACATACTGGTCACTGGTAGTTCAACATGGCACCTCATGGCAAAGAACTCTCTGAGGATCTGAAGGCAAGAATTGTTGCTCTACATGAAGATGGTCTAGGCTTTAAGAAGATTGCCAAGACCCTGAAACTGAGCTGCAGCACGGGGGCCATGACCATACAGCGGTTTAACAGGACAGGGTCCACTCAGAACAGGCCTTGCCATGGTCGACCAAAGAAGTTGAGTGCATGTGCTCAGCGTCATATCCAGAGGTTGGCTTTGGGAAACAGACGTTTGAGTGCTGCCAGCATTGCTGCAGAGGTTGAAGTGATGGGGGGGGGCTCACCCTGTCAGTGCTCAGACCATACGCCGCACACTGCATCAAATCGGTCTGCATGGCTGCTGTCCCAGAAGGAAGCCTCTTCTCAAGATGATGCACAAGAAAGCCCGCAAACAGTTTGCTCAAGACAAGCAGACTAAGGACATTAATTACTGGAACCATGTCCTGTGGTCTGATGAGACCAAGATAAACGTATTTGGTTCAGGTGTCAAGCGTGTGTGGCAGCAACCAGGTGAGGAGTACAAAGACATGTGTGTCTTGGTGGTGGGAGTGTCATGGTCTGGGGCTGCATGAGTGCTCCCGGCACTGGGGAACTACAGTTCATTGAGGGAACCACTGCCTTGCTAAAGAAGCTGAGAGTAAAGGTGATGGACTGGCCAAGCATGTCGCCAGACCCTAGTGAGCATCTGTGGGACATCCTCAAATAAAAGGTGGAGGAGAGCAAAGTCTCTAACATCCACCAGCTCCGTGATGTTGTCATGGAGGAGTGGAAGAGGACTCCAGTTGCAACCTGTGAAGCTCTGGTGAACTCCATGCCCAAGAGGGTTCAGGCAGTGTTGGAAAATAAATGTGGCCACACAAAATATTTACACTTTTGTTGGCAGCGGTGTAGACAATGGCTGTGTGTCGAGTTATTGTGAGGGGACAGCAAATGTACACTGTTATACAAGCTGTACACTCACTACTTTACATTGTAGCAAAGTGTAATGTCTTCAGTGTTGTCACACTAAAAGATATAATCAAATATTAAAAAAATGTGAGGGGTGTACTCATTTTTGTTAGATACTGTAACTCTTTTCTATTGAATAAAAAGTTTAAATGATTTGCACATCATTGCATTCTGTTTTTATTTACATTTCACACAGCGTACAACAGGGTTGTGCTTCACCTTCAGCAATTTAAAAACTTGGTGAAATTAATATTCTATAAAATTTCAATCTTACTTTTTAATTGGTCTTACTTTCTGAAATGTAACATGACATTTTAGAGACAGAAAAGGTTCAGCTGTATCTTTGTGTGGGTGTCCTAAGGTACCAAAATTACTATATGGAATATAATTGGTAATAACAGAACCAAACTTCATCCCTGAACACCTCAGTGAAGTCCACATTTCTCAAGCAAATAACAGTTGATCACTACTGTTGTGGTTCTGGAAAACAGGAGTCTAACTCTCACTCGACCGTTCTTCCGTGTTCTCACCCCTTTACCGAACGGATGTATGAGTGCTTCTCATCCCCTCAGAGATAGGTCCATCAGCCATGTTCATTATACTTCATTGCACACCGGGGATGATTATCAGCTTTAATAACTAGCAATTACTGAGACGCTGCTTTTGTGTTGCCCACGTGCAGAACAGAGGGACCTGATTGCACTCATCAAAGAATCTCAGCATCATAGCGCACATACCCGCAGCCTGTCACTGATATCATAGCTCTATTAGAAACCTCCAACATCTGTATCAGGGCTGATATTCACACAGATGTAATGGTTTCATCCTCTATGAGGATAGTAGTCAAGGACATTTCTTTAGTATTGTGTCTGATGGGATTTAGGTCTTTTGATCCAATCAGCCAATGGCAGAAAGATTAGAGGATCCGAATGCCTTGTTTCTTCAAGTACGTTGCTATTATCACTTGTTTTAATTATACTGTAGGTACGCGTCCACCTCTGTGGATTGTGACATTTCAGTGGGAGGGAAAAGGTTAAATAAATACACCTATGCACCTCACTTTTGAAATGTGGAAAGTTGAGAGGAAATGAAGGCAAACATAAGGCAATCTAACAACACCGGAGCTATTTTCAGAGCCAGATCTTTTCACTTCACTTCTGTGTGGGTGTTAATTTAAACTGTCTATGAACACATTTTAAGAGGTGAGATTGTTTTAATTTGTACATGATAATTTGATTGTGACGTTTCACATAAGAACTGGAGAACTATCTCACACCATAGCACTGCTTACGAGAATTAAGTCTCATTATATTCTAATTTGCTGTTGTGTATGTGCAGATTTGGCATGCGTTGTTATTTCAAAAATAATGTGTAACCAATCTTGTGACATGTTTTTGTGGAACACATGTCAGTAGAAATAACCTGTAAAATCGAATTCATTATGTAAATGACGACATGAACGTGAATCATGAATAATTATCAAGAGGAACGACATAAAAAAAACCTTGGATGCACATGTTCTTGAAGAGTCAAGTACACACATTTTCACAGAAATAACATCAGAGAACTTGGGACACGACTCGATGTTTAGTGACTCAACTGCATCTCAGCCTTGTACTGAGGATTGGCTTCCGCCTAGCCATACAACCAAAAAGGCCAGAGTGCTACAGAGATTTTGGTCCTTCTGGACAGTTCTCCCATTGCTGCAGAGAAGCTCATGTGTCCTTGGCCACCTCCATGACCAAGTATTTTCTTGCCCAGTCATTTATTTTGGTTAGACAGGCACTCTAGAGTCTTGGTGGTTCCAAACTTCTTCCATTTAACAATGAAACCCATTGTGTTCCTCAGAATTTCCTTGGATGCCATAGCTTGGTTTCTGGCATGCACTGTGAAGTGTGAGATCTTTTATGGGCAGTGTGTGCCTTTCCAAATCATTTTCAATTGATTGAATTTGCCACAGATGGATTCACATTACCTTCTTCAAACAAGAGTTAACTCAAGGACAATAATTGAACAAAGGGTGCATCTGATCTCAATTGGGAGTGTCATGGCAAAAGGTCTGAATACTAATTGACAATACATTTTCAAAAACAGGTTTTTGCGATTATTATTATGTTTTTAATCAACTATAAATTATGTCTATAATAAAAACAAAATGTGGAACTTAATTCAAGCTAATATCAAATTTACTTGCAAAATTTCGATTCTCTAGTTTATCAGCAATATCTTGCGGACGTGGGCTTAGGGACTTGATCTTGTGGACAACATTCAGCCTCCTGGCAGTGACAATCGGGTTTTGGACCAAAATATCCTGGTACTGGTTAAATGGGATGGTTAATTGACCTAAAAATCAATACTTTGCAATGGCAAAGTTAGGTTTGTGACTACCATACTGATGTCCATGCAAAACAACCTGGATGGCAATCATTCTGACACTACAGAAATGTATTATTTTTGTAAAGTACAATGTATTCTTTTTTTATTACAACATACGTGGCTTATTTCCTTTGAAATTGATTTAATACAGCCTGATTTGCTCAATAAAAATGATGCCAATCATTTTGGAGGTAGCCGCAATGTTTTCAATTATCAAATTCTAATTTAATTTTACCTCTTCAATGGACTGACTTCAATTAAAAATGACCCCAACCCTACTTCAAAAGATAAAGAATACTAATTTGCATATAGGTGGTGTGTAATACACAGTGGCAATTCTTCATAACCTCATTGTGTGTAATTAAATGGTATAATGTTTTTCTTCTTTCTCTTGAAAGGAGGAGGTGGATAGTTTAACACAGTATGAATAGGTGTGTTATAAATAACATGAGTACATACAGACTGGCAGGGAACATCAAGAGATGTATTCAAAATGTTACCATGGCAGCAGGAAACAGGCAATCCTTGCCTGTTGCTAGAATTCTCATGGAGGGGTTTACAGCCACAACTACAAGAACTCATTAATTTAGAAGAATCTTTCTTAAGCAACATGAATGTCTCTAACAAATGTATCACCTCTTGAACAAAGACATTTCTCACAAATGCTCTGTTCTTTGCTGTTCAGAACTGACAGTCCAACAAAACTTTACGAAACAACTTCCAAAATGCACTGTTTAATGAAGTACTGGTCAAATTACACCTGCTATGAATATTTGAATCTATAGATGCCTTTGTGGCATCCGGCATTCTGATGGCAGGTATGGTTATCAGGTATTAATCTTACCCTAGATTTATCTAGTTATCATTAAACAAAATAAAATGTAAGGGCCATCATAAGCTTATAGTGTTGTTTTGATGATTACTTGCACAGTCATTAAGATCAGATTTGGTCCCGAATGTTCATGTTAAGTATTTTTAAGCAATAGCTAGTTAATGCCACTGTTCTGCCACGGCAACCGCTGCGCCCTCGATCCCCCTCCGGAGGTCCACTATAGTGTGCCTGCTGGAGATCCACAGCAGCAGCGCTTTCCCTGGACACACCTGCTCCTCATCACTAATAACGCTGTCTGTATGTTTGCCTCATCACTAATAACGCTGTCTGTATGTTTGCCTCATCACTAATAACGTTGTCTGTATGTTTGCCTCATCACTAATAACATTGCCTATGTTTACCTTATCACTAATAACGTTGTTTGTATGTTTGCCTCATCACTAATAACGTTGTCTATATGTTTGCCTCATCACTAATAACGTTGTGTATATGTTTGCCTTATCACTAATGCACCTCACGGTATAAGGTTCTGCCTGTTGTCGCCGACTGCGAGGAGCTGCTAACGTTCCTATAGCCAACGGATTATAATCCCACCCAGCAATTGTCTTTATTTGGTCCTTCCTTTTTGTTTGACCTTGTCACCCTTCTCACTTCACTGACACACACTCCTTATACTAAACAGAAGATTCATGCGTTTACATACAGTAATTGTGCTCCCGGCATATGTGTTCTTTTTTCTAACCTTCTCTTTTATTTTTCACTGGAACGCGTATGAGACCACGATTTCATTCTCAATGGCGCTGTGCGAACAAACCTTTTTCCAATCCACTTGATCAGTTGGTTCAATAAGAAATGGTTTCTGCTTCCAAGTTGCACGTAACGACTTCATGAAGCATTTTTAACAGCAAGGGGCCTTTAGCAACATTTATTATCATTGTTAATCATTCATTGTGTTTTACTTCAAGAACAAGTAAAGGAACCAGGCAAGCCTAGTTCTTCCAGTCCGCGATTACAAGTGAAGAATGTTGTTGCCCTGGCTGTATTCCATCTGCGGTTTTCGTTGTGGCAGTCTGTGTATTTAATAATAATTATTATTTATTCAGCTTTTCATTATGCGCTTGAAAAAGCTAAGTAAAACAACTACGATAGGGTAGATCTTGACGGGAACTTCCTGACAGAGCAGAAGGTTTTCAGTAGTTACAGTGACCATCAAGAGGAACATGGCTTGAGCAGAGTGAAGATCAATGTGCTCAACGGAGGAGACCAGGGGGGCTTCGGGAAGCAGGCGGGCAACACATCTCACCAAGCTCTTGGTCTCATCAGCACCTTGCCATCTCAGCCATCCAACGCCATGTCACAAAATCTGCTGACCCACTTTCCACTCCAATTCCTCCTCAATGTTTGGCTTTTTCTGAAGGATTAGAATTTGCCCAATTCCTTCCCCATGCTCATTACTAACATAATTGTTAAATTATTCTAAAACTATAAAGAAATACTCCTGATTAGATCTGGTATAACAGGGTTCCTCCACTAAATTCACCCCATTAAATTAGAAAGAGATTATAGATTGCTAGCTAATAGCTATACAGTACCTACAATGAACACAATGACTCCAGTCACTACATGGCTGCTTTGTCTTTCAGAAAACAACAGTTAAATAGCTAACCACTACGCTATGAGAACTACGCCGTGTAAATCTAAATCGAGAACAATATGTTACTTGTCAGTGCAGTTTGTCCGTCGAAAGATAACCATAAACAGTTTTACTTTAGGGTTACTATGATGTAGCCACTGAAGCTTGTAGATCGCAACGTTTTAGTCTAGCTATACAGGACCTATAATGAAAACGATGACTCCAATCACGCTATGGCTGGGTCGTTTCTTTAGAAAACAATGACAGCGGTCCGGGCAAAAAAGACCTCTAGTCTTTTAGACACTAACAGGCTACAGATGCTAGCTGTGCATTTGTGTCACAGGTGAAGAGCGTACGTGGCTGCTGTCTGTCCTTCTCGGGCCCTTTCAGTAACATTTCTCCTCACATCCCACGGGGGTCCACACAACACCATTTCCCGAAGTAGCCAAACGTCGCAGCACCTCCTTCCTGATGAACTCCGGAGTCATAAAACATTCAGCACGCCAGATAGCACACCGGGATCCTACCTGCTCGTTTCCTCGCCGCACACAACACAGAGCGTGTGCGGGGCTGGGCGGCATCACATCAATCTTTCATAAACTTGAGTGTCAGCGGTTTCGGAGCGGATTCTGTCTGTGCTCCACGACAACCCAAGCTCACAGCCCTCCGTTACAGGGAGGGAAAGGACACTGATGAGGTACAAAAGACATCTCTGCATCAGCCCTCACCTTATTGGCCATTCCGTTTAGCACACTGGAAGCGGGGCGCTGTGTGGTTTCGATTGACCCAGCGGTTTCTGAGACGTCCACGTTGACAGGAGTCTGGGTCCACTCGTTCCTGCACACATCTTGGCAATCTGAATATCAGGAAATGGAGATACATAAATTACAGTGAAGTCACTTTACAGCCCGGCAAATACTGGAGCCTCATCACCTTTACTGCAGCCTTTACTCAAGCTGCCTGCTGGGACATATTGTTAAACGTGTGAATGTTCTAATGAAAAAGCACCTGAGATTTGTTTACTACTACAGTATCAAAATTCCTTTGACCGTGCGAGCCAGTGTAACGTTTTTCATTCCAGATTTGGTACAACTGTGTTTTGACACAGGAATTTATGTTTGGAAGTTGCTGTAATAAATGTATTTCATATGTGGATGGAGCATTTAAGAAAACAGTATGAATTCCTGACTGATCAAACAAAACGCAGTCCGATCAAACATAACACAGCTCTGATAGCACCTAAATGCTTTGACTACGCTTCGTCATTATAACATGACAGAAAAATCACTGCACGAAGTCTTTGAGAAGACACAGTGGTTTTCATCAGAACATTCTTCACATATGTACTATATGTATATATCTTTACATATGCATGTATGTGTAAGCGTCAGTTTGGGATTTTGAACGCGTAGTTCACAGCATGGCAACCGAGTACCGTCCTATTGATTCTCCCCCCCGCTCCTGTGGGACTTTCTCCTCTTAATAGTCTTCACACCCCACATCCTCTCTGTGTTTCTAATGATGACAAACTGGCCCACTCAGATATGCCCGAGTGCTGCATAGACCACGCGATGGGAGCGGGACGGAAACACCGGACCCCTCCATCAGCTGCTCTCCTCTCTTCCTTTATCCAGCCCTGGTGATTTGTCACGGAGGTGCCATGCCCAGCAGCATGTGGGCTTCTGGGTAGACGGACTAGCCAACCTGTTTTCCATTTCATCGGCCAACGATAACTCCGCCAATGTTGAAGCGCACGCTTTCCCGGCTGGGGATTAATAGTGGCAAAGGCGAACGGCTCACTTCGTACATTATTAATATGAGGCAAGAAGCGGTTCTTTGCAACCTCTGCTTTCAGATTACACCGGATAACATTTTAATCTGTTCAAAGGTTAATTAAATGACAGAGAGAAAGAGACACAAGTCAAGATGGCTCTGTAACTAGAGCCCTTGAAACCTAAGCGGGAGAGTATAAATGTCACCTTGCTCATGTGCCCTCTGCCTAGTACCCGACATTTCAGAAACTCATTAATGGGAATCACTTGTTCTTGGTCTTTATTTAAAACAAACATCAAAAGTTTCACTCCGTCCCTTAGAAGCTGTTGCGTTCGGATTCTTTATGTTTTTCAGTTGCTGCTAAATTCGATACAGTCCTGCCTTTTTTCCTTTCGGCAAAGGAGAAGTTCAAGCCTGTTGGGTTTCCCATTCCTCACAGAAGCCCCAGGACAATTCTTTATGACATGGGTCCACCCACCACCACTGTTCAGATGTATATTGATCAATATTGACACCGGCAGGGCATGAGAACAAAGCCAAATGTCATCTCAAATAGTTTGTCCTCTACTATGTTGAGGGATCTGAAAGACACAATAAACATAGAAGAGGCAAGAAACTGAACTCTTTGTCTTGAGGCAGTGCTTTAAACCAAACGTTGGAACAAAATCATTGACTTACTGAAAACATGTTTTCAGGTATAAATGAAAGCAATAAGTTGCAAGAGAAGGAAAGTGAAAGTTAGGAGGAACAGGAGATATATTTTCGACAAGGTTTTTACAAAGTGCTGCGTTTATAACATTCCTCAGCTCTGTAATTTTCCGTCATCTCTATAAGCTAATGGAAGCAGACAATGCCGACAGCTCAACATGTCCATGAGACTCACACTGTGAATGAATATTAATGAAGGATTTTACTTAATTACAGAGAATATGGCAACCTGTCAAAGGAGGATTCATCAGTTTGGATTGAGAGCAGATCATGCCTGAGTTGCGTTAACAAACAGTATTTTTAATGACGCCTCCACAATTATTCAAATATAAACAACAGCAGGGCAACTTGAGAATCTGGGCCTGTGAAGGAAAGATTATTGACATATCACAGCCAACTCCACTGCCAATGGTTCATCACTAAAGACGGTAGAAATACATATACATTCATGACCAGGTACAAAACTTCGCAGCTGAGGTGTATTTAAGTATATGGGGCTTAAAAACAATGAAAGATCAGCATTTATCTGATATTTTCAACCATATAAATGTGTTAGGGAAAGGAAACAGTGTCGGCCACAACAACAACATGAATACAGGCCTATATGAGGTTTTTGTGCAATTAGTTGATAATGAGGATTATATTTCCTGGGGACCCATTGAGAGAAGGATAAATCTTTCATAGCAACTCCAGCCTAATAACCTACTATATATCCAGTTAATGCTCTAAGTGTATGTCTCTTTGGACAAGGGGAACTGCTAAATGACTTCATGTAAATACAAATTCATTTATTTTTCCACCTTTCCTCCAACAACAAGAGTCACGCAGCATGGTAAAATAATTGAAAGCCCAGCACGATCCCGTCAAAGACTGGATTTTGACAATACAGCAGATGAGATGGTTCAGGAACAGTACAACTGTGGTGAGATCAATGCCTCTACCATTCAGAGAGAGACCGACAGACCAGAGAGGGACAGACAGACCAGAGAGGGACAGACAGACCAGAGAGGGACAGACAGCCCAGAGAGGGACAGAACAGAGAGGGACAGACCAGAGAGAGACAGAGAGGGACAGACCAGGGAGGGACGGACAGACCAGAGAGGGACAGACCAGAGAGGGACAGACCAGAGAGGGACAGACAGACCAGAGAGAGACAGAGAGACCAGAAATGGATAGACCAGAGAGGGACAGACCAGAGAGGGACAGATCAGAAAGAGAGAGACCAGAGAGGGACAGACCGACCAGGGAGAGACAGAGACCAAAGAGGGATAGACCAGAGAGGGACAGACCAGAGAGGAACCGACCAGAGAGGGACAGACAGACCAGGGAGAGACAGAGACCAAAGAGGGATAGACCAGAGAGGGACAGACCAGAGAGGGACAGATCAGAACGGGACAGACCAGAGAGGGACAGACCAGAGAGGGACAAATCAGAAAGGGACAGACCAGAGAGGGACACACAGACAAGAGAGAGACACACAGACCAGAGAGGGACACACAGACCAGAGAGGGACAGACAGACCAGTGTACTGCTGCTCATTGTTCTGAGCAAACCTCCAAATCAGTGATTGATGATATAAATAGTATTAACTTTCAAACAGCCACTGTCATTTTATCCCTCCTCTCTCAACTGTCTTCTGACACCTTGCTGAAAGGTGCGAGATCTGTTTAATTATCACTTCTTCTTCAGTGCAACAATTAACACTTTGAACTTGCCATGAGATACGTGCGACAATTGAAATATCTGACCTTTGCAAACATTAAAAAAACATGTCCAATGTGTAGATGGATATATATATATATATATATATATATATAAATATAGATATGTATAGATATATATGTAAGTCAATCCTGGCTCCAACGGGTTGAGGCTGGGGCTATCAAATTAAAATCCATTTGACCATTTGCTATTCAGGACAATGTCTATGCAAACATAATTTTCATCATTATTTGCCTCTATCCTTGTTTTTTTCCCCTTTACATCTTGGCAAATATGGATCTGGCAGAGCTGAGCAAATCAACATTGATGGTGTTGTTGGCTTCTGTTGTCTAGGTTAAATCAAAGCCTGTTTTATTCTCCTGTTTCAGGCATGAAACTCCTCTAACACTAATTGTGCCTCTCAGAGTCCCAGAAAGAACTGTCATTACTGCTGATTGGGTGAATAAGAAAAGTACACTGATTAAGCCCCTCTGTTTTCTAACTGGCCCCAAGTTGAAGCTTTCTGAGTAATGTCATTGTAGCCAGTGGTGTCCATCTTTATTTTATAGGGCTCCATTCTCCCTGATGGGCAGAAGGACATGTGACCCAGTCAGGTGCCCACTGCCTTGCCGAGCATCAATCATCTGTGTCTGCTACTGCATGCCGGCTCACCCTCCATACAGCACGGCATTGTGGGTCATGACAACAGCATGCAGAAATCTTAAATGTTATCTTCCAAACCCACAAGGGCCTGAGAACATTGGCGCACACGGAACCTCGAAAGAAGGAGGTCCCATCTGGTGTCAACAAAATCATCAAACTAGAAACAGTAGATAATATATGGGTGGAATTCTTCCTTTGTATTCCTAAAATGTTATATTTCCATTTATATTTTTTTTCGTTCATGTACATTCTTCAGCAGTTGTCCTTGTTGCTGTAGACTCTTTGTTCGGTTTGTTATCATGATCTATGCCCCTATAAATGCCATATGAAATGACTACACTGCCCAAAAAGAAATTAGGGAAACACGAACAACAGGTGAAATGTTAATGAACTGCAAGACAACCCCTAACAAGGCAAGAATCTTGCAGTAGGTGGCCACAGAATTGCTCTCTCATCATCCTTTCTGATCGATTTTTTTCTAGTTTTCGCTTTGTTTTGCTAGTGTCCTTGTCACTACTGGTTGCATGTGGAGGCATCTCAGCCCGTCAATAATGCACAGACCGTCCAGCTCCCCAGAATGGCACATCCATAAGTGCCGTCGTAAGAAGATTTGCTGTGTCACCCCCAGTTCAGACTCAAGAGCTACCAGGAGCTGGCCCGTTACAGGAGAGTGCCAAACAGGACTGTAGAAGGGTATCAGATAGCAGGTTACACACTGAGAACATGTGACTTCCGTGAAAGATGTCATCCAACAACATCATCTCGCATTACCGGTCTGGGGAGGCATATCCTTGGAGGGTCACACAGACCTCCACATGCTAGCCAACTGTGCGTGACAATGCCCAGCCTCATGTGGCCAGAGTGTGGAGGCAGGTCCTGGATGATGAAGGCATTGTTTCCATTAACTGGCCCTCACGTTCCCCAGATCTGAATCCAATGGAGGATCTCGGTGCATCCGACGCCGCCAAGTAGCACCACAGACTGTCCAGGAGCTCACTCATGCCCTGATCCAGGTCCGGGAGATCCCCCAGGACACCATCTGCCATCTCATTTGCAGCATGCCCAGACGTTGTTGGGAGTGAATACAGACAATTGGGGGCCATACACACCACTAGGTTGGTGATTTAGGTTTCCACTGACCGTTGTAACGGCATTTTGTTCTCAATTAATGTACAGTATGAAGACATCTGTAGTTAATGTTACAATTCTATGTTTCAAATACTATCATAATTCTTTTGTCACAAATATTATCATAATTCTTGAAATATTCCCCATTGAAACGTTGGTTTGATTCTCGTGGGTTCGTTTATAACCTTGCATTGACTATTAATTGACCCCTCATATTCGCTTTAGACACTTGCATTTATATCCCCCTCCCCCTAAACCTCTAGACATCTGAATAGTATTCCAGTCTTAGTCAGTACGTTAGAAGGAATAAGAGACAAGTCATGTTATGGTTTGAATTTAGACATGAACATTAGAAGCAGGATTCGACACAGTTCCCTTGTAAAGAATACATAAATGCGTGAAAAAAATGTATAAAGAAAAGATGCATGAAGAAGATGCATGAGGAAGATGCATGAGGAAGATGTATGAAGATACATGAAGAAGATGTATGAAAAAGATGAAGAAAAGGCATAAGGAAGGTATATATGGAAGGTAAATGACGAAGATGAATAAGGAATACACATAGAGAAGGTACATGAAAATAATAATTAAAGAAGATACATGATTGACTCCAGTGGAGTATTTAAGGTTTTAAACGTATACATTATTGCTTCTAACACAGAGCTCTGCCAGAGTCTGAGACTGCTTTAGTAGTTGGCAGCTGAGTAATGATGCTTAATGAAAACTGGCATCGGCATCAATTGTGGTCCGCCCCTAGTGACAGACTGCTTCTTTATTAGCCTTTTACAGAGGATCAGGTACACCACGGTGACAAGCCTGACAGGGAACAAGGACAGAGGATGGAAAATAAACACACAATTAAACACGCACACGTTTCTTCTCTACTGCATGATGAGGGCCATGGTGACGTCTTAACGCGGAACGTTACAAACCATTAGCTCTTGTAACAAAGATAGCCATCAATGCCACGGCAAATCCAGCTCACGACTCCGGCTAATGATCTGTTTTAATTGTTACTGACCCTCCCTCGCCTCCCGTGATAATCCGCTACGGGGACGTGATCCATGTGCATTAACGCACTGAACACAGATGTTTTTGTTGTGCATAATAATTCCACTGTGTAGAGAAAGATAGGGCGAACTCAAATGTCAACCCCAGATATCAGGGGATTTGGGGGTTCATGAGTGTTCGTCGAGAAATGTTAATTTTAATCTTTGTTATTGCTTGTGTACACATTTAGTTTTGGTTTTGTGTAGCTTCTAGAAAGTTAGAAGCAAATTGCTTTGAAAAGTGTATAATGGCAATTCGTTACATTTCAAAGCTGATCTGTATTGTATTCATGTGAATCTTTTCTTAATACCTATCAGCTATCACAGTTGCCTTAGTGTTCTTTGAAGTGTGGTTCCTTTCATTATGTTGTATACCGCACTGTGTGTTCTTTGATAGTCAGGTTACAGCATGGGGTTAAACGAACAAGTGTTCGTTGCCTCCCACTTTCAGGTTCAATGATGTCCGGCTTCTTACAGCGGTCTCACCAGCAGCTTCGCTCGCGCTGGGAAATCTTTGTCGGGCTGGAGCCGGGTATGCTAATGTAAATCCCATGTTGTGTATTGTGAGTTGGCACGCACCGTGGCTAGACTCAAGTGTTTGCCTCCTTGACGTTGGGCAGCCTTATATTGGTAGGGGGAAAAAAGACAAAAGGCCCTGAAGCGTACAGGCTCTCTGGATAATGTGTGTTGGGAGTTGAGAAGCGTATGCAATGCCACTGTACCTTTCCGCCTGGAACATGAAGATATGGTCTCATTCAGGTAACCTACAGTAAGGTGAAAGGCCAAATGACACAGTATTGGGGACGTATTTCCCTCCTGTAATGGCAATCCAATACACACCTCCTGGGAAGCTGGTTGCTACGTCTGTGGGAAAGAAGAATCAATGCCACATGAAGGCCAACGTCCACTTGTGTTCCCGGTGAGCTGGAAGGTTGAAAGTGGTGCTGAGAAAAGTCGCCAAGGCTGCCTTGCTGAAAATGTCATATCCAATTCCCCGGCACAGCTTCTCCAGCCCATTTGAATCGCATCCAGTTGGGGCTGAGATTGTAATCTGTCTGGGACTGTAGGTGTTGAGAGGGATAGAAGGAGTAATTCTTGTGACAGCCAGCAAGTTTCAAAATACAGATCGCAAATCACCAAAGGCGGACCTCATCTATGTGGCTATTGTGCCCGTGATTACAATGCACCAAAACCTTTAAGCCGTTGGAGTTAGAGGTGGAGGTGGTTTAGAAGCTGTGAGGTCACTTCTTCTGTATTTTGTTCCTGTAGATCTCACGTTTGTCTTTCTCTGGCTGGCGTATGCTGACACATGCAAAGAACAAAGACCTCTATCATCAGACAGATCTTCCGTGACTGAAACGCTCATCTATTTTAGAAAATAATTTTCATTTCAAAGACCGGTCCTTTTAGTCCGTCCACTAATAATCCCCTGCTGGGTTTCAGCAGGGAGGCCACGCACCTGTGATTCCCACTGCATCCGGAAGACATACACAGCGAACTGATGAATGTAGACTATTAATAGTTTAAAAGGAGTTATGCATTTCTTCTTTTCGTGGTTTTCCGTCCTCCCCCTCCCTCTGTGTTGTTAAGCCTCCCGGGCAGGAGCGGTGGGGAGTGAGGGAGGAGGGTGTGGGTGTCCTCCTGTTCTCCTGGCCCTCGCCCACCGGGGTGAGTCAGTACGGGGCTTGAAGTGGAGCGCACACCACCACTTGACTACCTCACTCCCACTCACTCACCCCCAAAACAGAGCCACCTCAGTCCTCTGCCTCAAACTCTTCATTCGCTCTGATAAAACAGCCGGGGGGGGGGGGGGGGGGGGCTTGAAAAAAAAGAATCTTCAAATTATAAACCATTTTCTGTATTTTTTTTCTCTCTCTCTCTCTTTAATGATAGGATGCCGCTCTTCCATTTCATTTGGTATGACGCACTTATTGTTCAGATCCGACTTTACCAAATGACCGTCCCAGCTTGGCATCGCCGTCTGATGTATTTTCCGTCAAATCCTTTTAACACGGTTCGCCATCAATGCCACCGTGTGCTCTCAGATACAACCCGCCATACAAATAGTTCCAATAATGATGATTCAAATGTGCAGGGGTAATGCCGATTAGCGAGAGCCACAAAACCTCAGCAAACCCACACAAATGTACAGGCATCATTCAGACTAAACCGATCATCAACCACGGCGTAAATGCAATCTCAGGACTTCAATGAAACACCTTATTTTCCAGAATTTGGAAAAAAAACTGACTTAGATTTAAGTTGAGGTCTATCTGCCCAGGGGGAAAAAGATCCAATTCAAACCCCTGGGGCAAATGGGATTATAAAGGAGCCCATCAATACTGGAATGAATATGAATGAAGCCAGTCAACTGACCAGTAACTGTTGTCTCGGGGTGCCAATACAGCAATAAATACTACAGAGAGTCCAGCTGGGCGCAGGTGTTGGATATTCAGAGGGGAGCAGATTACTCTATAATTCCAGGCTAAAGGCAGGCTAAATTCGAGCTGGGCTAAAGCCTACCCCAATTGAAACCCGGGAGACAGTGGCAGACGCCTCCCGGAGAAAAGGGGTTTGCGATCAATTTACAGATAAACAGCCAGGAAGGAGAGCGATGTGAGAAGAGTTACACCGTCCACGGTGGAAAGCTCCAGAACGTGACACACAAACCCACAGGGAGCGGCCATATTTAATGAGACGGAGCATCCGAAATCCGCTCGGTCTGGTTTTGTTGCGGGACCGGAGCGACACAGGCGGCTGCTTCAATGTGGCCGGCGTACCAAGAGGCACCCTATTCCCTGTGTCGAGCACTGCCTTTGACCAGGTCCCATAGGGCTGAAGTCGTAAGTGGCATACTAAATAGGGCGTCGGGGGGCACAGTTTGGGACACGGCGGTGGATTTTCACTGTCAGTGGAGGATCAAGGGGAAATAACCGGAGTGTGCTCCCAGGGTGTCAGTCTATTGGTCTGCAGCTGTGAAGACAGCCAGCGCTGCCATCAACATGGGCCAGGGAGATAAGCCAAAAGCTGTCACGTCTCGTTGATGACTGTGTTGTTTCCGACCACAAAAGGAGTTTCTCGCTAAATGGCCAACTTAATACAATCTTTGGCTAACTTGCATTGAGGCAACAATACCTCGATTGTCATTCAGATCCCGTCCTCTGTTAGTCGGCTAATTACAACAGCAGCTTTGATGTTCAAAGGGATTTATTTTTGCATTAGACAGTAGTTAACGTTTTATCTTAACGACATAGGCTATATGTCCTCAGTTGAGGATTAATTCATTTATTTTGTTAATTTATAAATTTTCTCAGTTGCATTCAATCTCTTATAGAATTGTTTGCTCTGGCTATATCACAGACACAATTGTTCTCTATGAACAAGACAGCTTGGATTCAAATCACACCATACTATACTTATTCCCTTGCAAATCAAAACCCACTTTGTTTATTCCAAGCCAGAGTCCATTTCCATTTCGAGTTTATCTTACGTGTATATCGGAGTTCTTTTTGCGCAAGGTTTCATTTTTAGTCGTCCCCTCGGTGAGCCAGATTCCAGTTGGAGGGCGTCTGCCTACACATCTTGACAGCTCCAAACGGAGTTCTCCCCTCTCGGCTGAGTGTGGAGGGATGTAGCGCTGGCCCTCCTCTTGAACACTGCTGCCTGGCTTCCCACGCAGGCGTTATGTAAAGATAACAAGGCATTAGATCAGCCGTCTCTTCACACGAGTACACACCGTGCGCGTCACTAACTACCTAGATTCTCTGAAGTGTCAATCAGTCTGGGGCTACTGAGAGAGGGTCTGATTTACCCAAACCTGCCATTATCTCTACACTGGACAGAGAGGTGTGACTATGTCAGACAGAGAGGTAACAGAGAGGTGTGACTATGTCACCACGCTTGGTGCAACATGTTTCACCCCCTAGAAGAAGCGGACATTAGACGCTGTGTTCAGGCTGCGGATCCAAGGGACAGACAGTTTTCGCTCATAATACACAACAAGAACTGTACACAAGACTGGAGTGAAACAGTGGCCAGGTCCAGTATGCAGAACCCTGTCTACAAATATCTACAAGGCCCAGTATGCAGGACCCTGTCTACAAATATCTACAAGGCCCAGTATGCAGAACCCTGTCTACAAAGATCTACAAGGCCCAGTATGCAGGACCCTGTCTACAAATATCTCTGGGGCCAGTATGCAGGACCCTATCTACAAATATCTCGGGGGCCAGTATGCAGGACCCTATCTACAAATATCTCGGGGCCAGTATGCAGGTCCCTGTCTGCAAATATCTACAAGGCCCAGTATGCAGGTCCCTGTCTGAAAATATCAATAAGGCCCAGTTTCCAGGATCCTGTTGGCACATATCTATGGGCCCCAGTAAACAAGACCCTATCTACAAATATCTCTGGGGCCATTCTGCAGGACCCTATCTACAAATATCTCTGGGGCCAGTATGCAGGACCCTATCTACAAAAATCTCTGGGGCCAGTATGCAGGACCATATCTACAAATATCTCTGGGCCCAGTATGCAGGACCCTATCTACAAATATCTCTGGGGCCAGTATGCAGGACCCTATCTACAAATATATCTGGGGCCAGTATGCAGGACCCAATCTACAAATATCTCTGGGGCCAGTATGCAGGACCCTATCTACACATATCTTGGGGGCCAGTATGCAGGACACAATCTGCAAATTTCTAGGGGGCAGTGGTCCTTCTGAAATTATTTTGGCAACCACAATTATTGTCTGAAAAACGCGAACGAACAATACTTGGTGTGCGTTAACAGAGAACACAAAGGATGTAAATGTAATTTAGCATAAAACAAATGAAACTAATTTTGTAAAGTTTTATGTTTTAATGTGAAATGTATTTCTTATATAAGGCAGTCTCGGAGAAGGTATGGGGCCAAGCACTCACACGGCATAAAGGATATTGCAAGTGGAACCAGTATGCAGGAATCTGTCTGTAAATATCTTGAAGGACTCACTTACACAGCTCTGGAGATTGTATGCAGTCAGAGACATATATTTGGAGACAGAGAAATAATGAGAGAGCAAGTGAGAGAAGGAAAGAGAGAGAAACAGACAGACAGGTGAAATAACTGATGGTTAGATTTTAAGCACACTCAGCACCCAACAAGGTACTTCAAAGTTGACTTGCTTGTGTATTTATTTGAGTTTGTGTGTGTGTGTTTGTGTGTTTGTGTTTGTGTGTGTGTGTGTGTGTGTGTCGGACGGTGTTAACGTTTAAAAAATGTCTAAAGAGAACATTTTAGGTTGTAAATGGTCACAGGCAAACCCTACAGGCAACAAATGTAAAATATTTGGGACCCCTGAATGACGCAGCAATAAAGTCACTGACTTGCATTTAGCTGCGTCATTGCAAGACCAGGGTCAAATAGTATTTGAGGTTCTGACAGAGAGTGGTGCAATTGGCCAACATTTTGTGAGCCCTCAAAAAAGTTAATATAATAACTTCTATAACAATAAAGTCTCCACTCCCCTTGTAAAAACAGTTGTAAATTAGCTCAGGTGTAGACAATTACATTCTAAATCACACACCAGGTTTACTGGTCTCCATCTGGGTTAAAGCGTTGCGATTTATTTGATTTTAGGATAAATCCAGCAGTTTATCTAGGTTCCCTGTGAGGGGTAATCCATTACAAAGCAAACACATCCAGGGAGTGAAAG
Source organism: Novumbra hubbsi (assembly GCA_016801125.1). Classification (NCBI taxonomy): domain Eukaryota; kingdom Metazoa; phylum Chordata; class Actinopteri; order Esociformes; family Umbridae; genus Novumbra; species Novumbra hubbsi. The sequence continues at coordinate 27,580 of JACXGK010002256.1, read as the reverse complement.
TGAAAAAGTTCTAGAAAAATAAAGATCACAGGATGGTATGAAATTATATTAACCATCCCTTGAAGCACGTTCAAGACAATTATTAAGAAGTGAAAGATGTGGCCTTTCACTTCTTAAAAATTGTCATCAGACTGTCCCTCCAAACTAGATGATAGAGCAAGTGGGACACTGATCAGAGAACCTACCAGAAGGCCAATGAACTGTCGCTGGTCCAAGTGTGCAAATAATATCCCATAACAACAAATCTGGCCTGTATAGTAGGGGGACAGCCCCACTTTGAATCCAGTTGGATTTATGCCAAAAAAACACTGCAGAGATTCAGCCATGTGGCAAAAACGTTTGATGTCTTAGAAATGAAACTTTTGTGGTCTGCAATAAAATGTTTGTTAGAAACTTTGGAGGAAATAAAGCATGGAACATCACCCAAAGGACAGCTTTCTTGTTGTAATGCACAGTGATTCTTGGGGTGTGTGAACATAAACATTGTTAGCACAGTACGTTTGTTACCATTGTCATCAGTCGTCTGTATTTATTCAATTTTAACCAACGACTGAACAATGCCTTAAAGCTGTAATTGTAAAAATAGGTTTCAGGGATCATAAACATACCAAGGACAGTAGCTAACATAATTTATAAGAGATCGTACTCAATCTTTTCAAATTACTTTTGTTGAAAATGAATACAAGTATGCTGATGAAATGTATATGTGGAAGAAAATCCAGATGGGGCACTGAAGTATTTTCTCAATTATTCATGCGAATTGTTGAAAAACATGCACAACTAACTGTGAAGACAACAGTCCTCACAGTGATGAATAGAAAAAAATGATGGTTCAAGGAAATTTTGCAAAACTGTGTCAACCAGGCATCTCAGGTGATTGGCAGATACATTCTATATGTTTAAATATTCTGACTACAAAAAAGTTAAATTACCAAAGCGCAAACCAAGATACATTATTAGATTTTCTCACATTAAAGTTAACAGATATTTTTTTACTAAACTTTATATATTGATATTGCCAATCATTCCAATTAATATTTCTCTGAGTAAGTGAAATTAAAATATTCAAATGCAAAAAATTACATTGTAACATTATAAGAGACCAAATAATTAAAAAGAATAGATTTAAAAGTTGTTTTGATTTATTGTGGGAGAAGTTATCCATTAGTATTTTAAGGTAACGAGGCACTGACAACTTTGACTGAGAACTATTGATAATGGTAGTATTACTACCCTAATATAATATTTTGTCATAACTTCAATCAAAGCTTAAAGAATTGTGTCCTAAGGAATCTTAAGTAATTCCACTACCTCTCTGGACTTGTATTTCTAGACTTAATGAACTGGTAAACTCTACATTTTAGGTAATTTATCTGACACTCTTCTCCAGAGTGACTTACAAGAGTGCACTGAAACTTACCCTAACCTTAATAACCTAACATTTATCCCTACATTTAACCTAGCCCCATACTGCATTTTCCATAGCGAGGACCCACCCCAAAAAAATCAGGATTTACAATCTTTGTGTAGATTTAACGTGCCCACATGCACACATAGAAATTATGTCACAGGCTGGGTGGTTTAGATTTATCCTGGCATCCACTCCTGGCCTGATCTTGACAGCAGTCACTGAACAATACCAACTTCAACATTCATGGCTGTCCAACGCACAGATGTGTGCAGCCATCCACTGCTACTTAATAATATCAATTACTGTAAAATAATAAGCTTCTCTTACAATACCATCAACTTAATGGTTTTCATATAATTAGTTTATACCATGTGCTTAGCTAACTAGAAGGTAAGCGATTGGACAAAATACAATGTCACTCCTCAATGCCTACCCACTGACCCCAACTAGACAGTTACAGACTCACCAATGTGAAGCTAGCCATAATATGGAAAAGCCCCAATAGTGAAATTTTCGTTTGGACTTCAAAATAAAGATTTTGCATTGAAAGGAACCTAAAACCGTGGAATCATACCAGATGTGGACTAGATATTCCACAATATGCTGTGTAATATTGCTTATATGCATTACAATTTAAATGCAAGTTCAGTCCTCCATTGAACAATTCAATCACATACATTGCTGCCTTCAGGGCAGATATACCTCCAAGTCCTGTTTGAGTAACAACACCAACATGTTAAAATAGGACACTATTTCAGCCCACTTTGAAAACCACACAATACAAGAGTGTACACAAATATTAGCTCATATTTATTTTGTCAATAATAATTGACACCAAATTGACTTGACATTAACATTCGTACAGGCTGATTAACCTACTAAAGTTCAATACTAAAAATTAAACAAGCAAAATGTCTTGTAAAAGAAATAGGGACTGAGTCTAGCCACCCCAAGCAAGGGGTGTAAGCTTGTTGCAGGTTTTGCTAGCTGGCTCATATATTCACTCTGATTCACTCCAGTACTTACAATGGGCGGAGATCCTGATTGTCTGGAATAGCAAGAATATTCTGCACTGGTGTTTCAAGTCCCACAGGTAGTTAAGAAGCTACTATTTGCCAACACTCTTCACAGTCATTCTGTTGGGGTAACTGTATAAAATATTCACAGAGAAATTTCAATATTTTTTGTTGTATGATTAATAATTAAAATGATAGAACAACATTCCAACCTTGTTCACCGTTATCTGGATATTGGCGTATACGTTTACCACACTTTCAATAGGGAACGTTTATTTTGAAGGCTACTGACCATCTCAACTAATGTGTCTAGTTCTTATTGTGGCAAGTTTCACGTTGTGAGACGCGCTGCCTGACTCCCCTCAGCTCATATGTTGCCGATTCTGACTGGGAATAGAAAAATAAATATACACACATCTGAACAACAACTCAGAACGCAGAATATTTCAGCCGGTAAGGATGCTTTTATTGTTTATAAATATAACTTTATAATTTTATTGAGAATAATACGTGAAGATGATTTGCGCAGTTAGCAAAGTTAGCTTTCTAGTAGTTAGCTGGCTAAACGGCATCCAATGCGAAAAAGGCAATGTTGACGAAGCATTGGCCTAGCTGAAAAACTACAGTAGCTAGCTAATTATAGCAGATGTTATCTACCAGCCGACTAACACGTTTTTTCCCCCTGACAAGCGTTTTGTAAGCACGTGTCACGCTAACACAACACGTTAGTTGTTAGTTTTGAACATTGAACTAGTAGTTTGTACATTAAGTCATTACCTAGTTAGCGAACTTCACTAGCTAGGTAGCAATGTGGCTAGCAAATGCTAACTAACCATGTGAGGCCTCGTAAAGGAGGCGGACGGTGGCCATGTAGTTGTGTTAAAGCTAACTAAATAAATATACCTTAGCTAGCCACCAGTTAGCTAATTTTGTAACCCTTGTCAGCGTACTTTTGCCGCACTAGGAGTTACAGCAGTAAGATAGATAAGTAAGATGGGTACAATCGTTGGATTGAATAAATGAGTTAGAGTACCCGTGGTCGTGGCCTGATCATTCGGAAGAGGTTCATGTTCCTTGAAACTACCGGCGCAAGTTTGCCGGTGAGTTTAGATTTGGCATTGCCATGAAACTGAGATTTCATGTGGCTGTGCTAACTCTCCTAATGGATTCTTTTCCCATGTATCAGCTTATCAATATGCACTAGTTATAACATTGTCACTACAGTTAGTGGACTGGTTTGATTTTTGTGATGTTCTTCCAATTTAGGTGCTTGTTTGGTTTTCCCGGAAGTAGCACAGTGTCTTTTTTCATTCATGTTTTCATACATTTAAATGCCTTATGGAGTTATTCAATATACACATATACGTTCCAAAAAGAGTCGTCACAAATTATTTAAATTGTTATTTTGTATTGTATGAGGTTCCTGTAGCAATCCGTATTGAATGAATTGGTTTAGGGATTAGTTACAATAGGATCGTTTAATTTCGATTAACAAGACTTGTCGTCAGGTTCGCATCTTCTGGACATCTTTAATGAACATGTGTTTCCTTGATGAAGATAAAACAACACTAAGATTCTAATTGCTGTCAGCTTTAATTAAAGTGCACTGACATTAGTATTAGAAACATGATTGACTAGGGATGTTTATAAGTTCATCAGAAATGTAGAATTGACTCTGACACTCATGACCTAATCTATCAGTAAGACTGGGACCGTTTGGTACAATGTCTTGCATGGCTATATACTATAAACAAGTGTTCCTCATGAACACGTACACCATTGGTTTGGTGGGGCTAGCGTTATGTTAATGTGCAGCTGAACCTTCTATTTAAGATTATTGATGTCTCACATCTAAACACAACTCATGCCTAAACTAAAATAAACTCCCTTGTTTTAGACCAACGTATCGTTTTGAGCCCTTAGCAACCTCTGTCATCATGGCTTTAATGCTTTCTCTTCTGTGTGAATGCATTACTGTCATGCTGGCAGTGTCTTTAATGTAAAGCGCTGAAGAATTGACTTCTGCATGTTTTTCCACTGTTGTTGTTATAGTCTCTAAACTTTTTTTAATGTTTATTTTAGTGGTGTGTCCCACATACCCTACTACCCCCTGAAATCGACTTGTTTTGTTTCCAACTAATTATCAATGTTTTCTGTCAGTAGTGGCACCCTGTCAGTTTTGGCTATCCTACCATAACCAACTGAAATAAAACCATGTAGCATATAACTACTTTGATCAGCTGTACATATTGTGCTGTATTTGTTTTATTAATTTTGTTTGGAATGCAATTATGCCTACACCTAATAGAGCGCTTTTAACCATACTTTTTCTAGTTGAGTATCCTAAGAACACATTCTTATTTACCTTGTAGAAAATGTAATATCTTAATTTACGTGGTTTTTCCTTGGGTTGAGATAGCTATTATAATGTTACATTCTAATTCTAATGTAACATTATTAATAAAAAGCTTCAGATTTCAGTGGAAGTTTTACTTTTCATTGACTCTCATTGATTTGTTCAGTGAAAAACACAAATCTTTGCCTGATGTAATTTATTTAAGTAACACCCATAGAACCCTGTGGCCCACAGCTGTCAAACAAACTTCACTAATAAGGCCAATGAGAGGATCCACCTACCTGTAAGGTGCCTGTCTCATATTAGCCCGGGGGGTGTCTGGGCCAATAGGTAGGAAGATTAGGCTGTCATTTTGGCTATAAATACAATAACACGTTTACATATTGCACCTTTAGCATATGTTGGTTTTATTGGGAGCACATCTGTTTTTGTAGGATCTCTTGTGCAACTTTGAGTTGTCTGCTAAAGGCATATTACAGGTGTGTTGCGTTTTGCTGTGGTCTCTGCATTCTGGGTTTGTGCTAGTCTTCTGCGTCTTTTGTCACTTCAGTTTGCGTAGGACGTGTTGTCTGTTTCGCATGACAACTGGAGGCTGTTATTCCATATACGTCTTTGCGGTGTGTGTGAGAGGGAGATTGGGTCTTTCCCAGCCACACAGACTTGCATTACCGTTGGTCCAAATTAATTAACTTGGTATGAACATAGCATAGTTATTGATGGTCGCCTGTGTCACCAATAATAAATAAAAAAAATAAAAAAATGCAAGCCTTTGGTTGCTGTCTGGAGCCCTAAAGCTGGTAATTTGGGAAAAATCATGTTTGCTAGCTCAATTGTGACTTAGCAGCAATAGCTTTAGTTTTCAGTTTTGGTGAAACATTCAATGTTATCCGAGGTGCACTGCTTAGCAGCACCCTGGTTTAATATCTGGTTTGTTTGGCTCAACGCCATGGCTCAACTTTAATTGTTTCCTGGGAAATGTAAAAATATAAATACATTCAGACAAGGAGATTGTAGACTGTACTTATGCGAATAGACAGGTGAAAGAAATGCTTACAACTAAATACGTATTAGGCTAATCTAATTCAGGTACACGTTATGAGTGGCTCATTAAAATATTTTTCATTACAAGATCTCTGTGTGTGCCAGTGATTGTCCCCCTTTCTCAAACATTTTGCACACTTTAATACACAGCTCAGTCATAAACGATAGAGAGAAAACGATAAGTTTTAATTGGTAGAAATGGCATGCTTTCCTGCCTGCTTGGCAGTGGTCCAGGTTTGAGGCCAAATGATAAAGGTGAGGCTGCCTCATACACCTGCTTTCGTAGTATAAGAGCAAAAAAAATATACATTCATATTAAAAGCAACAGCAATTATGTCATCCAAATGTACATGCTATTCATGTATTCTTAATATGCGTGCATAGAAAAGAACAGCCTATATGAATTAAAAACGTTTTACATTTAATCTGCCGTTAAAGTCATGGATTCGATGGTTGGTCATGTAAGAGTAGAGTGAAAAAATACTAGATGCTTTGGGATGCTGTCGGCGCTGCTCTCACGTTTACTGTTCTCTCGCTTTAGGTTATTATTTGAAAGAATAAGATAATCTATCAATGTATTTCCCCTTTAAGTGAGGCTTACTCATGTCTCTTCATTGCTCTTCTCACATGCTTGGTGATTTTGGTTGGGGAGTGAGTTGGCAAAATGTAAATTTGCTCTAACCAACTTAACCAAACCTAGTCGGCTTCAAGCTAGTGAGTGACGGACATGTTCTTCCACAGAGATAAGCACAGTGACTCTGTTACCTTGGATACCCTGTCAGTGTTAAAGAGCTTGCTGAAGCGGTTTTAGTAAACATAAAGCAAGCATGTGCAGTCCTAACGGCCTGGGACAACCCCTGTTGTTGATCTTTTGAAACCGTTGTGCTTATTTGAATATCCTGGTATCATATCACATCTACCACACCTAGTGTAGGTTTGCTGTAAAAGCATACCCTCTTATTAGACTTGTTACCTTGTCTGTTATTTTAGAAATTTAGTGAGACGTGTTTTTCCTCTGTTAGGCTTTTTTGTATTTGTGTGTGGTGGTGCTGAGCAGTTTGTTTCACTGTTGCTGTGGCCATATGCCTGCTTTAACTTAACTGAAACTGGCACGCTGCAGTGAATGGGCTGTTCTCCCTTACTACCAAACTTTTGCTACTGGCGATATTACCCTTGGACACCATCGGGCAGCATAGTGGTAAAAGCCATCTGCCAAATAAGGAATGACAATTACCCCAAAACAAAATGCAGAAACAACAAAATATGCTTTATTATGATTCTAATTTAGTCACAATACCACAGATATCTGTCTGTCAAGAACATTGTTTGTGCAGACTGCCTCCATTCTTAGACTGCTTAACCTGGTCACCCTTTAAATAGACACGATAACAGCGAAAGAGCGTTGTTTCAAGAGTTCATTTGGATCCAAACTGCTACGGAAAACCTTTGCTGTAAAACAGCCTGGTCTACTGTATGTTGCTTCACCGGCAATTCCTCATGTTTTCCTGGGAGATGCAGCTTATCCAGGTATGTGGATAATTAGTTAGAATCAATTACACGTTTGTGTTTACCGCCTACTCTACATGGGGCAGAGTACCGGCACTTCAGTTGTTTTACTACTTAGCTCGTTTCCTATTAGGTTAGTAGCTCAAAGGTATTGACTGAAATAGAATGAGTTGTAATACCCGCAACAGACAGCAGCAAACTTAAGTGCAGTTCTTTGCGATATCTCACCATTAATTTCTTCCATAGGGGATTTTCCCCTTCAATTAAGGTCTGTGTTTTGTTTTACGGTTATCCCACCTTTGCATTTTTAAACTAGAACAAATGCCTTTGTAGGGATGTTTACAGAATTGCAGAGTTGCCTGGGAAAAACATTGTATTTTCTACATTGCCCTATTTACAAAATGTAAATCAAAAAATTAGAAGGCAGAGCTGGGGAGGGGAGTAATCAATAAGCATATTTTGCAGCTAATCACAACACTGCTGGATAAAGTGATGTAGAGAATAGTAATTTGCTGTTATTGCAGAAATATTTTAGCTATATAATAGTTGTGCTATGAACAAGTTTTTTTAACCTTGTTTATAGCACAACTCCCACAAAAACCGTAAAACATGGAATGGATATCCTAGTTTTATTTAAATCATTGTGCAGTTAAGAGAATCGAGAAGGAATTCAGTCATGGCATTATAAACATTATTTTGGTTGTACTTAATGTTAGCATAACTTGCCACTTTGGCAACTTTTTAAAATGTTTTTGCCTAAAGGAAATACTTTTTTGCCGGTTTGCTTTGTATTTTCCTTTGGATGTTTAATGCACTTTAAGGACTTTGTCTGTATAGAACACTGAGGATGGCAAGGGTGAAAGGAACCGCTAGACAATTAACAATCCCTCTTGTAATGTACTTGTGTGGGTCAGAGCACCATGTCAAGGGTTGATTACAACAGAGAGACTTGTTCGTTGTTTCGTGGCATTTCTGTATCTTTCTGGTAGTGGGAATAATTGGGGAATGTTGTTGAAAATGTCATCATGTTTGCGGAGTGGGCAACAATGTAGTCTGTTCTTGTTTAGTAGTGCTGACATGCTAGGAAAGTTGAATCCCTGTTGCGGTCCATTACTAATGCTGTTGTGTTCTACTGGGAAGCTGAAATGTTCCTAAACTGGAACAGACCATTTTCGTTTCTGTTATATCTACCCCATGCCATCATGCAGTTACGCTACCAACAGGACTATTCAAAATGCAGCAATTGCATTTGAAATGTTCTTTTTTTGTTTTCTGGTTTTGAGTTTAATTGGTACTTACAGTTTTATCATTGCAACTCCATAGGCTTTAGAGTTGACAATTGGAACATGCTTCCTTTTAGACCGGTCACGTCAAGCTTGCTAAACTGGGAAGTCAGCGAAATCAGGACAATATGTCACATTTGTATAAAGTCACCTAACCTGCCTGAGGGTCAAGGAAATGAGTTTACCCTGTGTTTGAGGAAACTCCCTCCACCTGTAAGGCTGGCCAATTAGAGCTCACCCATGGGACTCCTAGGAATACGATGGCAAGTGTCACAGTTAGGGCTTCAATTTAGACTGTTCTATATACCTTTGCTTTCACTAAAGGATTATTTAAATATGATATTTTCTTTCCTTTAAATGTATATTAAGCCCAAACGTTTGTCCGACCAAGCTGAAACCTTTTTAGGTACTATGTTTTTGTAGGTATTAATTCATTCCATAAAAAATAAAAAAAAAAGAAGATATTTAGCTAATGCAGCAAGTGGTTTAATGCTTGATCAATTAATGGCTTCCTGAAAGGAAAAACAATTCATGTTACTTACCATTCCATTTCACGGTAATGTATTCTTTTAACCGGCGGTGTCCGTGGTGCCCTTTGTTACCTCACTGGTGGTCTCATGGGTGGAGTTCTCTGTACACGCTTCTATCACGCTTACCGCTGAGTGGTCTGTGTTGAAGTATGACAAGACTATTGCTGTTTACTTTGTTTCTCAAGAGGTTAGGGTGCAGACAGCACTCTCACCTACTGTGACTTGGGACTTTAACAGACTTTGTTAGGAGGTCTCTGGGAGATTATCTGGATCTGAAAATCTGTGATTTCTGGCCACTGGTTGTATAAGTAGTACCGTCAAGTCAACACGTTTCCCAGATATTGTCAACGGATATACTCTGTCAACATATTACACATCCAGTCTAGTTGGAGTTAAAAATATGTTTATCTCAAACGTCCCAGACTGCATATTTTTAATTTCTTTTTGTTAGTTTTTGACAAAAAAGTGCGAATCAGCTCTCAGCATTGTTAAACTATGTTTCAGTTGGCAGTACTGCTGTTGTATTCCCATGGATTTCAGGGGGAGATGGGGTTTCTTTGCAGTATGTTTTTGTATTCCAGACTGCATTTTTAAGTGCTGTTATTTATTTATTTTTTATTCACATGCTTCATGGCTTTCCAATGTTAATTTAAGTTTAAAACTAGAGGGGACGTCAGATTCAGGCTTGCAAGTGTCAGAAAATTTTCCCACAGACAAGTAGCTCTACTGCCATAGTAACCATCTGTCCTGGTAGCAGAACATTGGCTTCAAATGAGAAATATAGCACATTGTTTCCTAATAACAATACATGAATTATCTGATAACACACCAGTGTGCTATGTTCTGTGTTTAATGATGTCAATGGGGAAGTGGTGATTTTGGGTGGAATGGAATAGAATTAGATGGGCCTTCATGTGTTGGTCACTAAGGTGTGGGGCTTCTCAAGTTTTATTAAATCACGTATACAGGAATTCCTCGTTCTTTATTTAGAGATGTTTGTATTGCTATTTTGCTTGATTAGCTTTAATACACTAATCCACCCCTCAAGGCCAAGTGGCCCTTGCCCCTAGAATCTCAAAATAACTAAGCTCTGACGTGAGTGAAATGGACATTATCAGATGCCTTTACCTTGACAGTTCATATGCAAAAAGCCCCTCGTTAAGCAGATTGTTGGGGCTTACTTTCAATGTCTGTCACACACACCCGTCCGTCCGGACAGCCGTTTACAGTAGGACATGAAGCCCGCTCGCTGTGCGCTTGGGCCAGATGTGTTCTCAGGGGGCAACGGAACGCTGGACTTGGCACTGAGCAACCGCTTGCCAGGCTGTCTGTACGTGGCGTTTTTCTTGAGTTATAATTATCTGTCAAGTAAAAAAAAAAAAAGAGAAACCAATGCAAAGACCGGTATCATGCCTTGGTTGCTCACCTTCTGTTTCTCTCTCCCGATAGGCTTCGTCCCTGACTATGTTCTCGGTTCCAGGTTTGTCGGGTTGTCTAATCGCATTACAGCTAATCGCTGCCACTGTATTGTTTGGCAGTGGTCTCTCTTTCCATGGCCTGTATCTGTCAGGGGGATATTAATGAAGCTGAGCTGAGGTGATGTGATTCATGGGTCGGCGGCTTCCCAAATGTCCCCTATATTACCTGTGTAGTGTTTTCCTTATTGTGCATTGCAAAAGTAGTGCACTGTGTCGGGACTAGGGTGCCATTTAGGATGTTACCCATATGGGCTCCCGTAGAAGGAGAAACTGAAACAAATGTCTGTCTCCATTAGGCCCCAGGAGACTCTCGCTGGAGTAACTGCTGGGCTTTGCAGGGCTCACATTTGCAAACACAGCAATAATGTAATGTTGACCCACTTCAAAGACACACACACACACACACACTCTCTCTTTCGAAAATCTTATCTTTGTTTTTAAAAACAAGCTGCATTTTTATTTACCATATGTTGTGAAAGACCCCCCCCCCCCATTTATCTGTTGGAACCTAGCAATGTTCTTTTGTTTTATTTTGGGTTGGCTTGTTTTTTTCTTTTTTAAACCACCACTCAATTTGTTGTTGTTCAGCTCTAATCATGTTGTTTTTAGAAGCGTGAATAACTGGTATGGTGGGTGCAGTGAGGAAGGCAGGGTCTGGTGATGAATGGAAAAGTTTACCTGCAAAACATAGGGTGTGCCGCCAAGCCACTTGTCAAGTGTTATGGGTTTGGTAACTGCCCTGTGATACAGCTGTGAGTCAAAGGGCTGCATGACATGAGAATGGAACCCCGGATGGGTTGAGGTTCTAGAACGATGACAATACTCCATCTCCACTCTGAGGAGTCTTTCGGACCGGTACGGACCGGAGCTCTTGTCTGTCGTCGTCTGACCGAATGACTGTTTTCTCATTTGGGTTTGTTCATTAATAATTACCTCCCGCTTATTACTTTGTCCCTTAGACAACGTTAAATGGACCTATTGATATGATTTATGGAAATTCCTTTAACCCTAGTGGTTTGATCCTTGGGTAACTGGTGTATTGCCGAAAGCTGTATATCTTGAAGAGAGAAACGGAGCTAGCACTTGTGTTTTTGTAATCACAAAGGGACGCATCATAGATTATTCAAGTAATAAAGTTGTCTTTCCTCCTTTAGGGCATGTTTGCATTACAAGAGAATAAGACGCTACATAAAATGCTAGATTAACTTATCTTGGTTTGCATAATAATGTCCATAGAGTTTGATTTTTCACCGGCATGTTGGAGATGTACAACGCCAGATTTTGGCCACCTATCTTGGAAAAAAGCAAGCAATATGAGTGCCCAATGCAAAGACACTTGATACGGATGTTAAAGAATTGTCTTCTCCCTTGTAAAGTTACGGCTAGGCTCTATCAACAATGTGACTTGCGCTACCTAAGGATTTTGCTCTTCGTGCTATTGATACCTAGTAGTTTACACAACTGAGCGCTGATGAGGTGCCACAAATGGTATTCCTTTTTAGCCACACCTCTGGAGGTAGCTGAAGGTTTGAGTTGCCAATCGTGAGCCTCAACCTTAATGACTTGGAGGGGATCTGCAAAGAGGAGTGGGACAAAATCCCTCCTGAAATGTGTGCACACCTGTGATGGCCAACATGGGTTTTGCCACCAAGTACTAGTGTTTTGCAAATGGGTCAAATACTTATTTCACTCAGTAAAATGCAACTCAATTTATAACTTATTTGAAATGCATTTTTCTGGATTGATCAAGTACTTTTTTGTTCAACTGTACATGACACGATATAGCCGTGGCCATAGGTTTTGAGAATCCCACAAGAATTGGTTTACACAAAGTTTGCTGCTGCTATGTTTTGTTTCTTTTTGTCAGATGTTACTGCTATGGTATACTACAGTATAATTACTGTTTCAGCGTTACAAGTGCCAAAGGCTATTTTTGACAATTACCGTGTTGACTTGTTGACGTGTTGACCCTTTTTGAAGACCTCACTTTTGCCTTATGGCAAGGTGCTCCATCATGCTGGAAAAGACATTGTTTGTCACCAAACTGTTCTTGGATCTTTGGGAGAAATTGCTCTCGGAGGATGTTTTGGTACCACTCTTTATTCATAGCTATGTTCTTTGGCCAAAGTGTGAGTAAGCCCACTCCCTTGGCTGAGATGCAACCCCACACATGAATGGTCTCAGGATGCTTTACTGTTGGCATTACACAGGATTGATTGTAGTGCTTGCCTGCCTCAAACAATCGGAAAGGGGTCCTCAGCTTTCCAATCTCTGTACTTTTTGCAGAATATCAGTCTTTCCCTGATGTTTTTCCTGGATAGAAGTGGCTTCTTTGCTGACCTTCTTGACACCAGGCCGCCCTCCGAGTCTTAAGTCTTCGCTGTGCAGATGCACCTGCCTGCTGCCATTCCTGAGCAAGCTCTTTTTATATTTGTGTCATTCTCAAGTCTATTGGCCATTGCTGTACACTTGTTGGCTCCACAGCACCATTTGTACAACCTGTGGCAGTAAAATCACAGACTATCTTTTAAGGACTGTTCATTAAATACAGTGGTCCACTTGAAATTTAAACAATTTTGATTTAAATGTGATTTACTGTGCCCGACCTACACATTTTGTATGAAACGAAAGCTAAAGTCTTTTGGATTTGTTGCTGAATTCCTGGGCTAACACGTTCAAATCAATTATCCTGTTCACTTGCACAAGTTTTACTTTACTTCAGTTTGGTCAACCATTATACAACCAGGTCCAATTTGTTTGTGGTTTATTCACTGCAAGGTGTCTGGAGTTCATACCATATTCTTCAAAATAGTCCTTTTGAATCTTTTTCAGTGTCGATGTTTAGGCTTTTGGAAAATGTAAACATGAAAAGTGATCAAGTCGTTAATGCTATTATGTTACATAGCTTTACAGCTGCTCTTTTATACAAAATGTTTCCCCCTATAATTTTTGGTAGAAATTGTAAAAAAAAAAAATATTATGACTTGCTCTCATTGTCATTTTGGTTTGATGTACATTTTTAAATTAGTATTAGTGTCACAGCTATGGAATTGCCCTAAAGCAACATATCCCCGGTTTATCGTCACCATTTTGATGGAGCATCCATCAAATCCGTCTTCTCATCCCAGAGTTGGAAATACTGGACCCTAAACGTTCAGTGGAGCTTTTCTTTTGAGGCAGGGAGACAGCAGTTTAATCTATCCAACTCTGCATTGACCCAAGTGCTGGCTTTAAAACCATTACCCCCTCACCCCCATCAGTCTTCCACATCGTATGAATGCTTTCTAAAGCCTGTGTCATCAGTCATCCGAAAAGGGTCACACAGCCAATTAAATTGCACAATATTACCTACAGGAGCCGAGAGGGCATAGAAGTCCACATGGCGTGACTGTGTCTCTCAGATAATGCTAGGTGTTTCTTTTGCACTCGCGTCCCTCAAAAGCAAGCTTGCAAGTGCAACCCCTGGGGTAAATGTAGAAGGCCAGGGTGAAAACCAGCCTGTTTGGGCCCCGCTAGCGTGTCCAGCACTTCCCCTGTTCAGCTGCTGCTTAGTGCTCACTGACTGTGTAACTTTGACACAGCCTTGGCGGATGTTCCCACTTCATGTTGTCTTTGTTACGCAGGCTAATGCAAACGTAGACATGACACATACAGGCAGGTATTTGTTTTTCAGGTAGGGAGGCGCAGGTATCTAGGAAAGTAATTTCTAGGCGACTATCCAACAGGCAAAGCACAGATATGCAGCCAGTAACAAATTAATAATATTGAAACATTATCATTGTAAACATGGTCTAAAAAGAAGGCAGAAAGGCTATTGAAGTTTTTGGTTTTTCACAATAAGGACAGTTATTTTAATATGGCAGCAAATATAGACGCATGGACATATGCCTGTTTTTCTAGTTTTTGGACCAAAGTACACTGCCCAAAAAGACTATTAATCTGTCCAGTTCAGGAGCATAAGCGATTAAGATTCTAAGTCACTTTTTACATTTTGCAAATGTAAGTGACAACATGCCCCCCTTTCCCCAGGACCCCATCCACCGTCTCCTCAGGAGCATGCCCAGATGTCGGGAGTGCATACGGGCACGTGGGGCCATACACACTACTTCGTCACATTATGAGTTGCTATGATGATTTTCATGCAAGTTGGACCGGCCTGTGATTTCAAATTATTTCTTAGATTTTCTGTGTTCGGAGGTTAGATCTCGCCCTCAATCGGTTGCTGATTTTGGTTTCCATTGCCTGTTATAACTTAATTTTGCTCTCAACTATTTACACAAAGATTTGCATCTTAAGATATTTTGTTCATTAAGACCCGATGTGTGATTTAAGTGTTTCCTTATTTGTTTTGAGCAGTTTATGTTTCCATGTAAAACCCTGTCTTTTAACACCTCACCTTCAGCTAAATGTCCTCATTACTGCGGGTCACCAGGCCTGTGAGTACATCTGGTCCTCAGTACACCCATGCCATCACACCAACACCGACCATTTCTGTACCGCACTTCACCGCCACCTCCATTTTAGTTTTGCCTTCTGGTCTGTCCTTCGCCTGCTCTTGAATAATACCCTTTCCCATGTTCCCCTTCTTTCTCTCGCTCCCTGCAGTCTGCTAGCTTGGTGGGGTAGATATACCAACACCAGCTTCTGTCAAACTGACGTAGAGGTCGATCAGTAGGGCGACAGTTGACCTAATTAGAATATATGCCTGCCGTAACGCTGCCCTTCCCCAGACCCCTGGCGTGTGCTCCTATGTGACGCAGAACCACTCCTGCAGGTAGCCGTTCACATCTCATAAGCTCCCGTCTAATTGCTGCAGGTTTCTTCTATGTTTCCAATTAGGTTATTTTCCATTAGTAAGGTTTTTTTCACAGGTTTGTAGATGGCAGATTGAGGTGATGAGTCTAAGAAACACTGCCTGGTCTTTCTGGACCATTAGGATTTTCTTGGCTCTACGTACCTGTGCGATAGAACAGTTTATTTAGTGTGGGAGGGTTTTGCTCAAGAGGACCACTTCTTTAAACCCTCAACTTACGTGGTGGTGATGAATGGAAAGTTGATAATTTTTTTTATATATAGAGATTTTTTTTTAACTATTGCTGGCAAACTATGGTTGGTTTTGATCATGTCTGGAAAACCCTGTGTGTGTGAATGGCTGTACAGTGAGAAAATTGTTGTATGGAACCTGGAATTGGTTGTGAGCAGAACGCTGGATCCTCCTGTAGTACTCTGGTGGGACCTCCTGCAGCACTCTGCTGGGACCTCCTGCAGCACTCTGCTGGGACCTCCTGCAGCACTACGCTGTGTTTGTTTGTGACTTTTGGCCTGGGGCGGTCCCACTCATTATGTCTTTGCTTTGTCCTCTTGTGGAGAAAATAGGGAATAAATCATAAGCGTTTAGGGGTGTGTATCTCTCCTTTCGGTCAAGATTTCTGATGCGTCGTGATAAATGGTCTGGTGCTGTACAGCTTTTAGTTGCTAGTTATTAGTTAGAATGCTTTTGGCTTGAACCTGTACAATATGAATTGTTTTGATTTGTATTACAAAGCGTCACACTTAAATGCAATTCGCTGCACCAATATAAACACCTACTGTTTTCATTCCAGTCCATCTGTTACTGATGGATCTAAGAGATGATTTCCCAGTATATCTGAGTGGAGTGCAGCTGATGTAGTGCCTGTTTTGCTGCCTGGCTACTATAATGTATAACATGGAAAGCAGTGTTATTATTTTTATTATATAGTCTTATATGACTTGGTTTAATGATTGTCATGGTACTACCATGCCGGTCCTCACATTGATACCAAGACCTGCATGCTTGAGTGTGTGTTATGGTTTAACAAAAGTCCTACCAAGTGTGCTATAGTAAAAAATGTGTTGGGGTATTTTCCCATCCATCAGTTCTAAGTCACTTTTCAGCTTAGGGTTTAGGATCGAGCCTAGAACATGGGGCTTGTTTTAGAATTTGACTTCACGTTATACAAAATTCACAAATAATAGTCTGTTTCGACATTCCAAAAGCCATTTTACAAGCATTTGATTGCTGACCGGTCTGCCCAGACGTACCAGAAGGCTGTTAGCTCCGGGGGAACGGCTCCTGTTGGCAACGAGAAGCCCTATGTACAACTGTTATCTTGGAGATCCATTACTGGATACGCGTCGACACAGCCGGGTCAGTAGGCTAGGAGAATCATTTGGCCTGGGGATCGATGAGCGTGTAAGTGAATCATTGCATCTTTACCAATAACAAATCAGTTGCTAAGATACCCAGCCTCCTATTAAAAAAAGGCAAGGTGACTAGGTGATACAGAGGTGTATAGATTTAGTCGATCCCGGTTCATTTGGGGACCAATGCCGGTGTGACACTGGAGAGCCCCACACACCCGTGTTCCGCCCAGAGGTCCTCCTTGTAGTTCCTTTCCATTTACACCCGTGCAGATGCTTCTGTAGAAGCGCAATGTTTACTAGCTTACGGAGTTTAGAACGTCATAATTCATACCTGATATTATTATCCGGAGCGTTCAGGCGGTCGGGGCGCGTTACATCGGTTCCCTCCTCGCACCTCCGTACCCCCTCCAAAGTGTGTTCCCGGTGTCGGTGCCGGCGTGTCTCCATGTTGTGAGGAGCGCTGTAACCGTCTCTGACTCACGGGGTACTCGGATTGTCTGCGGCTCTGTCTCTGCTCTAATGAGGATGGAACCGTGTCCATAGGAGCGCCGCCATGTTCCCCAACGCTGAGACGACCGCGTCAGCTAGGACAGGAGAAGGCTCTCCCTGCGCCCCGAGGGACCTCATTAGGCCTTCCTCGAATGTGCCGGAATCAGTAGGCCTATGTCCTTGGGGAAAAATGTAAATAAATGCATCTCTCTCTTTTCTTGTTCTCTCTCTTAACTCCCCCCCCCCTTCCCCCCCTCTTTTGTTCTTCCTTTTTCCTGAGAGCAAATTGCAATTCGGGGCTTAATTAGTAAGCGCTGCCATTAAGCTTTCTTTATTATGCAAATGAATTGGTCGAGCGATTTGGAAGTGTTGTCTCCCAAGCCCTGTGCCAGGTGTTTCCACGCTCCATTCCGGGGACAGTATTTATTGTTTTTGTGCATGTGAAAGACGAATAAGACAACGGCTGTATGAAATCATACGACACGCTATAATTATTTGACAGATGATTTTGCCCCTCCGCCCTCCCTGTTTCCAGCTATAGTTCTGGAAACATGTGAATGACGGGGCTATTTTGATGTCCTCTGTTACTGATTGTGTGTGGGAGTAACGTGTGTAGTGATGTGGCTTTAGAGTCAGAATTGGGGACTGACCGCTTCGTTTACAAACTCTCTATATCTGCCTTTTCCCAAATAAACCATGTTTGCCAAACGTGTAAATTGATTGTTAGAAATCCACAATGCGCTGTTCTTGAACCACTTCAGCACCGAATGGCTTGCAGGTGTTACTGGTGGTTTAATATTAAAACCCTGTATGTCGTTCCGTCTCGGTGTCAGATTCGGGGGTCACAGCCTCTTCAAGTTTCTTTCCTTTTCATAAATACACAAACCTCCTGGAAATGTCCAGCCCAGCCAACAAACCACCTCCACATCTGAAGTAGGTTCCATTTGTGTGGGCAGAACGGACCTGAGAAGTGCCTTTTTTAAATTAGAGCAGGCAGAAAGAGGAATATAGTTGGCTGGTGGTCTCAGTTCTCATTAAATGTTTTGGATGGAGTCAAATGATAAACTGTTTGATTGCACCACTTGTATTGAGAAGACCATCTGTTAATGGCTCATTGTCAAACTCACTGACTACAGGAGACAGTGGGAATAGTGAGTGTGACAACGTGGTTAAATTTGCCTCAGTTTTCTCTCCGTTCTGAAGCTGAGCCAACACATTCAGCACTGCCAATTCACTTATAGTACATGTATTGTTTGGAAGAATCCCCGTCATTGCACAACTCATGCTTGATATGGCTTGATGTTGAAGACCCACTCTTCTACCCCCCTGGGTGACTTGGATTCTTTTCAATGGGAAGATGTTTATGTAGTCCTTTCACTGGGCCCCCTGTTTGCTGTTTGATCGGGCTTCTCACTGTGAAGGTGTACAGAATAATCCCCCAGCATATCTGCATGGGGAGAATGGATACCCAATGCCTTTAGTTTCATAAGGACCTGTGAATAGGTGTGCGGCAGCCATTGGCTCCTGACTCTCATCTGGCTTGCTGGCATGTTCCCGTTTTGCTCTAAATCACTGCAAAGCAATGCCAGCTATTTTGGCAAGGAACAACCATCAAATGAAAACTTGTAACTCCTTCTGTGATCCTGTAACTCCTTGAACTGGTGATGCTTCAGGCTAGTAGCGTCCAATACTTTTATTATTGTCTCTGAATGTTTGCTACAGCCTGTTTTATAGGCCTAGTCCATTGGTAACTGTCGGTCCGCTATGGTCTTGTTTTTAGCCTGAGAACTTTTTTAAGTGCTGGGTTGGGATTTAAGAAGAACGCCTTATTTCAATTGTCACATGGGTTTATTTTCTTCCACCTTCATGTAAGATGATATAAAGTCTTCTGTTTTACCAAGTTGTCACTCCGCATGATGCCATGAGAATGTCTTTCTGGAAACACTGCTAACAAGCATCGAGTCCTTGCTCCCTATCCTTGTTCCCCCTGCATTGGTTAGAAAGGAATTGATAAAACATTGACTAGTATCATCAGGAGGGAAATGGAGCAGCTTACACACATGTTGCTGCTTTTCAGCAGGTACCAGGATGTGTTGAACTGCTACCATTAGTTGCTTGTGGGGTGGCTGGTCTTTGTTAATGCAGTCTGCCGTCACTTGGGTGTTAAAAACGGAGATATTCATCTGTGGTGTTCTGGGAGATGATTGCCGCACTGTGTCTGAACGTTGAATGCACCTGTGTGTAGCTTGCCGAGTGTATTGTGTCGTCTGTTGGTGTGTGGTCACAGTTCACCTCGGCGGACCTTCCCCAGCTTCGAGTGATGACATCACCTCTATGGCACCTCCTCATGTACACCCACGGTGACAGTTTGCACCTCAATGGTGTTGTAACCCCCCCCCCCCCCCCCCCCCCCCCCC
>JACXGK010002255.1:41821-57031 GCA_016801125.1 Novumbra hubbsi | reverse complement strand
TAATATAGTGTTGTGTGGTCTGTGTAAAATAGGGCTGTGTGGTCTGGGAAATATAGCGTTTTGTGGTCTGGGTAATATAGGGTTGTGTGGTCTGGGTAATATAGGGTTGTTTGGTCTGGGTAATATAGCGTTGTGTGGTCTGGGTAATATAGCATTGTCAGGTGCTGGGTAAAATAGTGTTGTGTGGTCTAGGTAATATAGCATGGTGCAGTGCTGGGTAATATATCATTGTGCGGTGCTGGGTAATATAGCATTGTGCGGTGCTAGGTAATATAGCATTGTGCAGTGCTGGGTAATATAGCATAGTGCGGTCTGGGTAATATAGCGTTGTGTGGTGCTGGGTAATATATCATTGTGCGGTGCTAGGTGATATAGCTTTGTGTGGTGCTGGGTAATGTATTATTGTAACAGATTCTTTAAAATGCTTTCTACTCTACCTACTGTCATCTTCAGTAATGTGATGTCATACCGCACATCACAGCTGAGCAAGGGAGACAGCTTTACCCAGGGGACAGATAACGCTGCCTGGAAATGAGATTTGTCTGGGGGGGATTTTATTTAGCATTGGTTTGCACAACTGATTAGATGCCTTATAGTCTCTGTTTTAACATGCCCTTTGCTTTTCATCCATGTCCCATTGTTTAAACAAACACCTTTATGGGGCTGACAGTGACAAAATGTCTCAACAGAATGACCATGATTTGCTTTGTCAGCACCAGGAGAATAGCCTGTAGAGCTGTTTGCATGGCTGCTTTATAGTAGCTGATTGAGCAACAGCTCCTATATGGTGGAATGTGGAATCTAATGGTTAGCTTTTGTTTTGATATTTGGTGCTAATGTGTCTGGCTTGGTGTTTGTGTTGTCTACTGTCACTGTAGTAGTGAAGCTACACGAGATGTGTACAATGTGACAAAACATATCCTCCTACACCCAGATTATCCCTAGAATTGTAAATTTTGTGTCTTTCATTTGGTTTATTAGTCAGTTAGGTTCAATAATGTGGATGTTCTCTGCAATGTTAATTGCGCTCTTTATTGCCGAAGGTAATAAGTCTCTTGGCAAGGGTGTTTGTTCTTTTGCTCTATGACGGATGTAGCTAGCTACTGGTTACTCTTTCAAGATGGATGCCAGAATGAAGATGGATGAATTTGCTTGTTATTCACTCATCTGTGAGGGATTGGGAGGTGTCCAATTCTAAATGAGACAGAATGACCTGTTTGAATGTATTAATATCCAATTCAGTTCTAGCCCTTTTTTACTGTAGTGAGTTTCAGCAGATTAGAGACTTGTTTTTCTTTTTTTTTTATTATGGATAGTGGTTTTCCCTTTCATTTGTCATCTCTTTTCCATACTGTATTCCATTCATTGCTACAGCATTAGTTATCCTTCTTTATGTCTTTTGTTGTTTCTTAACCAAACACTTTGAACCTGAATGACATCATTCTGAGAAAAGAAGTCTTATGGCTAAATATATACACATTTGTTTACCTTTTGTGGTGAATAATTGTGTTTTCCATTTTCTGTTGACACATAAAATAATTGAATGTATATTTGAATTTATTATTATTAAAATAATATTATATTTTATGTTGAACATGATATATGGATCCTTTGTCTAAGATTTGTCTTTCTGCAATCATCTCCGCCAGCTAACTTCATTGGAATGTCTGTTTGCACATTAACATATACCCAGTAGACAGAACTGGTTGAAATGATGTCATTACCGTCAGTCAAGTACACTGGCTTGGCTAGTTGTAGTTTGACGCTGAAAAGAACTAATGAATGCTACTGGGGAGGGCAAGGGTTGATGGATACATGAATATAACCCATAATGTCCTCTTTTTATGAATGGCATGCTTGAATTGTGGTTTCAATGTTAGCCCCACTTCACGTGACTAGCTACGAGCAGTGAGTGGGGCCGTCTCTCTGCATGCCCGTGTAGCACGTTTGTCCCAGCTGTGAGGTTCCGACTCCTTGCTGTCTAAGGATTGCTTTGCCTTGTTTGTTCTATTATTTGTGTGTCCTCTACAGGCCTCTTGGACTCGGCCCGAACAGCACAAGGTATAGCTTCTATAGTATACCTAATACCCGTCACTATCTACCATATATCACACCCATGCATCTTTGTCGGACGTTTTGCTTTTCCACTTTACAATTGTCTTCAACCCTGTTATTCTGTTGTTGCTATAGGCAACCTCATGAAGAAACGTGTTGGTCCCTCTTTGGCTTCGCCCTGCAAATGATCAGCTTGAGACAATGTCCAAAAAAACTAAATGTCCTAAAAACCTAAATGTCCTAAAAACATCACAACACAAAAAAAAAAAGGTCAATTTCTCTTGCTCATCCATGTTGTCGCCAGATATTAGACACCTAGGGGAAAGATGTTTGTTTTCAAGGGAATACACTCTACACAAATGATCAAGCTTAGCTAAAATTGCTCAAGGTTTCCAATAGGCACCGCCACCTTGCATTATTCATGAAGGCTATGTTGTTGAAAACTATCGTAATGAAACTTTAATGAATCAATGTTCTCAGATTGCAAATGAACAATACAAGATTTTCTTCCTCTGGACAAAACGTGAGATTGTATATCATGGTCTGGTATATCAATGTGTTGTTGGGTTAGTCTTTTGTCAATGACATGAGTTGTCAGTTGGGTTGCAAAACTCCTGTTAACTTCGAATAAACTCCCTGGTTGGACAATTACGGATTTTCATCTTATTGCCTACTAATTTCGGAAACTTCCTCAACCAAAACAAATCCTGGAATTTTGCAACCCTAGTTGATGGTAAACCTTAAAAACAACAACCCCCCAAAAGTGGTAGTACACTAACGACTGTACATCAAGACATCCTTAGTAGCAAGCTGCTTGGATGGTATTTCTTCAAGGAGCAGAACTCCCTGTACAGAAGGGGTGGCATATGTGAGTGTAGTACACTGCTGGCGGGACGCAGTCACACTCTCTGACCAGCCATTCAGCTCTGATGTAATTAGCCCTGTCAGTGTCTGGAGAAGATGGGAGAGGGAGGAGGAGGAGGGCGGTGGAATACAAAAGGGGACAGCCTTGACTGTTATGTAAGCGTTTCCTTAGGCAAAACGAATGTCCCAGACAACACTGCTTCTATTGAATTTAAATACAGAATTAACAAGGGTTACTATCGTCTAGTTTACTGATTCACGCCCTATCCATAGGGAATATGTATGAAAGCCCCATTTGGGGAGGAGCCTGTCTCCCAGACTGGGGCAATGCTGTAGCTAATTGAACCCAAATGAAATGTGTAAGGGTTGAAATTAATGTTTGAGGGTTGAAATTCAATGTGTGAGGCTTGAAATTCATTTTGTGCGGGTTGAAAATCAAAGCCATGCTAAATAAAGTTCAGAGTTCCTCAGAAGTAAGGCTCTTCTACAACAGCTGTCAAGAGGTAATTAACATGGCTTGGGTGTTCCAGAGCCAGAGTTTAGTGTCACCCATAACAAAATAGTCTTTGACCTAGACAATAATGTTTATCTGTTGTTAATATGCTCTTACGAAAAGCTTCAGTCATTCAAACAACTGGAAGCATGGTTAATGTTGCTGAGTTAACCTGTGCATGTCTGGAATCTTCTCAATTTGTTGAAAGATTCACACAAAATGTTTGTGCATTTGTCCACAGTCCTAAATCCCTTACACTTTAAATGTTCATAAATACAACCCTTTTGGTACACTGAGTGAAATGCAACAAACTAAATGCATTCATGTGCAAATCATTCATCCCTATATTGAATTAGAATAGTACAAACACAACATATCACATGTTGAAACCCGTTTCAAATTGAATGCCAGCAAAACGTTTAAAAAACGTTGGGTTGAGGTTTATATTTACCAATGTGTGGCATCACCTGTTCTTTTGACGGTACTCTGTGTTTGGGAACCGCTGTAGTTTTGATAGTGAAATGTATTCCAATTCTTGCTTTTATAGAATTTCAGCTGCTTAACAGTTCAGGATCTTTTTTGTCGTATTTTTAGTTTCATAATGCCCAAATGTTTAAAATGGGGGACTGGTCTGGACTGGTCTGGACTGAAGGCAGGCAAGTTTAACACCCAGACTCACAGAGCCTTGCTGTTATAATACATGTACAATGGGGTTTTGCATTGAGTTGCTGAAATAAGCAAGACCTTCCCTGAAAAAGACATTGTCTGAATGACAGCACACGTTGCTTCAAAACCTGCATGAACTAATAGACCCCCATACCATTAAAGATGCTGGCTTCTGAAACGTGTGCTGATAATAACAATTTCTGATTTCGATTTGTCAGACCACAGGACAGTTTTCCATTTCACCTCAGTCCATCTTATGTGAGCTTGGGCCCAGAGAAGACAGGGGCATTTCGGGATCTTGTTTATTTATGGTTTATTCTTTTCATGGTAGAGATGGTACTTGCGTTTGTGATTGCAGTGACAAACTGTGTTCACAGGCAATGGCTTTTTCGGAGGTGTTCCTGAAGCCTTGCAATGATGTCCACTACAGAATAATGTCTGTTTTGAATGCAGTGCTGCCTGAGGGGCTAAAGATAACGGCCATCCAATATTGGTTTTTGGCCTTCTCCCTTGCATAGAGATTCTTTGAATCTTTGAAAGATATTATGTACATTAGATGATGCGATCTCCAAACTCTTCAAGCAATTCTAGGTCAAGAAACGTTATTCTTTAATGGTGTTTTACAGAGTGGTGAAACCCTCCCCATCATCTTCTCTGGGAGGCTCTCAAACTTGATACTGTACGGTTGCCAATTAACCTACATGTTCTGCCAGGTTTTTGGGTCTTTTATTTCCCCTGTTCCTGCTTTTTGAATTGTGTTGCTGGGTTTATATTAAAAGTGGCTATATATTGTTCAAGAAAAAATAACATTTATCGTTTTTAACATTTGATTTGTTGTCTTTGTGGTTTAAATTATTTGCACATCATTTCATTCTGTATTTCTTTACATTTTACACAGTGTACCAACTTGACTGGAATGGGATTGTATGATTACAGTGATGCCGGCTATGTTATAGTTTGGTAAAAAGTTTAATGGATAATCATTTGGGACTGTATCAATAATAAGACTGTATCAACTGGACTAATGACAAAAAGACCATACCAAAAGATAATTTTTGTTGTTATCTTGTCTAGTGTATGTGCGAATAAAACAGGGGTCTGGTACAGTACAAGCATACCAACTATGGAGTGTATGCAGTACTGTACACAACAGACGGTATGTTGCTGTTGGGAAAGTTCACAAATAATTCAACACTTATAACAATATATTATTCATGTATAGTGGAATTTCACACGATAAAATGATTCACTCAGCAGGATGTGTAAAAGTGCAAGCTAGGCATATTAACCTGTCCATGGCAAACTTTACTGTACTGTAGGAAGATTACACTGGGTGAGACCGAAATATCCCTCTGTTAACTGACTTTATCCACCTCATTCTACAACCATTGTAAAAAAAAAATCCATCCATACTGCTGCTTTTTCCATAATTGATGCTACAGTACACATCCCTCTTCTCTAGTCCTTAGAGAGAGGCTGTGACATGTGATGTACACATCCCTCTTTTCTAGTCCTTATAGAGGCCGTGACATGTGATGTACACATCCCTCTTTTCTAGTCCTTATAGAGGCTGTGACATGTGATGTACACATCCCTTTTTAGTCCTTACAGAGAGGCCGTGACGTGATGTACACATCCCTCTGTTCTAGTCCTTACAGAGAGGCTCTGACATGTGATGTACACATCCCTCTGTTCTAGTCCTTACAGAGAGGCTGTGACATGTGATGTACACATCCCTCTGTTCTAGTCCTTACAGAGAGGCTGTGACATGTGATGTACACATCTCTCTCTAGTCCTCACAAAGAGGCTGTGCAATATGCTGTACACATCTCAATTTAGTCCTTACGGAGAGGCTATGATAGATGCTTTACACATCTCTCTCTAGTTCTCACACAAAGGCTGTGAAATATGCTGTTCACAATTCTCTTTAGTCCCTATGGAGAGGCTGTGCTAGGTGCTTTACACATCTCTCTAGTCCTCACACAGAGGCTGTGAAATATGCTGTACACATATCTCTTTACTTCTTACAGAGAGGCTACGATAGGTGCTGTACACATCTCCCCCTAGTTGTCACACAGAGGCTGTAAAATATGCTGTACACATCTCTCTTAAGTCCCTAGGGAGAAGCAGTAATAGGCGCTTTACACATTGCTCTCTAGTCCTCACACAGAGAGGCTGTGATGTGTACTGTACACATCTCTCTTTAGTCTTTACCAAGAGGATGTGATATGTGCTGTTCGTCTAATTCTGTCCCCATGTGTACAGCCATTAAAAAAGCCCTCACTGCTACAGTGTTTTTTCTCCATACTCAGAGTTCAGTCTGTTTTAACATGTAACGGCTCTCTGTAGTGCTTGGTCACAATGACATAAGAAGTCGACGTACTGTATAAGAATCCCCGGCTCTGTTGCTTGCTAACCTGCGATGTCCTGTCCTCCCGTAGAGTCTGGATGGGAATGTGGTGGTGAGGAGCGACGCCCGTGTGTCCTCTCTCACTCTGAAGTATGCACGGTTCACCGACGCAGGACACTACCTCTGCTCCGCACGCAACGCGATTGGTGTGGATTCCCAAGCAGCCTACCTGGAAGTCAACTGTAAGAACCTCACCGTCTCAGCACTTTCACTCGTGTTTCTGAGCCAGGGATACTGGGACAACATGGGGGTACTTCTCCACAGACACGAGGGACCATAGGCTTGGAGGTACAGCGCACATTAGGGGGTAGTTCCCGGGTTACTATATGCAGGTCAGAATTGAGTTGGTACGTTGACCGGAGAGGTTTGTCAACCATTTCCCTTGGGAGTAGGATTCGTTTTGGAAAGAAGACCATGTCTTATTCAAGTCACTGGTTCATGCTTCCATAGATGCTCCAAAGGTCCAGGGCTCAGTGACGGTGTATACCTGGGAGGGGAATCCAGCTAACATCAGCTGTGAGGTCCTGGCCCACCCCACTGATGTGTCCATACAGTGGTTTAGAGAGGGGTTTCAGCTGCCCAATGCTAACGTCACCAACATCAGGGTGTTCCAGAGCACGGCGGCCAGCTACCTGGAGGTAGGGACACACTCAAATACACGCACACATGCCCGCATGAGCACACACACACACACACACACACATCAACGAACAAAATTAAGAACACTTCTGGTCATGAAGATTTGATGTGGTGAAACTAGAATTTGCAGGGCTTTCCCCAATCCCTCTGTGGAGAAACTGAGTATGGCATGTATTATTCAGCTGATGAAAAGCACAGTAGAGGACTTAAAATAGACTACTCTAATGGACCAATAACAAACTGAGTCAAGGACTTCAGTCACCTTGTGGTGTGTTTGTATTACTCTGATGCCGCTAATAACCTTCATATATTGATTCTCTCCTCTGTTCAAGGTCACCCCTGAATCGGAGAATGACTTTGGGAGCTACAACTGTACCGCTTCCAATGAGATTGGTACAGAGTCCAAGGAGTTCCTCCTCATTCAGGCCGGTCCGTCGTAATACACGTTCCAAATTACTTTTACACTTGGCATCAATCGCAGCTCAAGACAGACGTGAAATGAGTTCCTTTTCCTATGTGGTTTCTCGCCTCTACAGACGTCCCTTCCGCCCCAGTCCTGGGGCTTGTGGAGGCCTTCTCCAGCTCAGCCAGTGTGGAGTTCCAGGTGCCGGAAGCAACCGGGGGCGTACCCATTCTCCGTTACCGGGCCGAGTGGAAGGTTTTGGGCCGGGGCAGTTGGGCTCAGAGGCTCTACGAGGTCCAAGGAGGTGAGGAAATGGACAAGACAGGGAAACTACAAGGGTAGAGATAAAGGATGATAAGGGACAGGAATAGTGTGCTTTATTACATGGCCCTTCTCATCAAACACCCACCCTTTATCTAAGTGAGCATGCTTTTCATTGCCACTCAAATTCAATAGAAATGTCAATAGATGTTTTCTTTTTTTTCTATTTTGGCCTCCGTGCTACTCTTAGTTCGAACGTGGCATAGTATTTCTGTCACAGAGTGCAGAGTCGGCTGTTGATTTGTAATTGCCCATTTCATTTGTGTCCTCAGGAGCTTTGAGTGAGGTAACTATCAAAGGCCTGAAACCTGAGACCAACTATGAGGTGAAGATGTCAGCCATCAACGGGAAGGGAGAGGGCGAGACGAGCCCCGCCGCCGTCTTCAAAACAGAGCCTGTCCGTAAGTTGCACGCACGCACACACGCACGCACACACACACTACAAGTCTCCCTCCTTACCACGCCCTCTTTCTCACATTGCCACCCCCTACACCCTGCTGTTAGAAGGAACTGTATGTGTGTCATAGCCTTGTTGGTCGGCACCTTGAAACAAACATACCGAACAACAAAGCATGTAGCTTATGGACTATTGGCTTGAATCTTCTCTGCCGGGATGACAAGCACCACTTTTTTACCGCTTTTTTTCTTCCGACACTTGATTGCCCCCTGCTGGGTCGGCAGTGTGAGGGAGTGGGCCGTCTGACCCTTACTGATTCAGGAATGTTATGCTGAATTCGAGTTTTGCATTCAAGGACACTTTCATTTATTGTTTTATAATAGATCTGCTATCAAAAGCCTTGAGTGTTTGTCCTTTTAAGTTTCATTTCTTTTTTCTTACTGTTGTTGGCGACTGTTTTGTTTATTCATTTTCTCTCATCCGTTTTTTTCTGTTGGACGGCTCAGGTTATTCTTACACAAGTAAGTGCCTCATATTCATCCTCAACCTACCCACATTTAGTATTAGATCAAACTTTGGAGTGTTTCTTAAATTATTTATCATATTCAGAAAGTTTGATTGGTGTCTATGGCTCAG
The DNA here is from genome assembly GCA_016801125.1 of Novumbra hubbsi. Lineage (NCBI taxonomy): Eukaryota > Metazoa > Chordata > Actinopteri > Esociformes > Umbridae > Novumbra > Novumbra hubbsi. Next base: position 48,147 of record JACXGK010002255.1, on the reverse strand, counting down.
CATATTTGGCCGTCATTATTTTTACATATTTGTTAACTTATGATGAGCTTACTGGTTTATTGAGAGGGTTACTGGTTTTGCTTTTGGTTACTATTTAGATGCTCTAACCACCAAGCTATCTGCTACCCATTAAATATTGTTTAATGTTAATATTTTTCTTTATGCTCTATGACCACTCTGACCTAAACACATTTTGACAGACATCTTTTTGTGTATATTTTTGTGAAGCCTTTGGTGTTTCCTGATATCTCTTCTTTCATATGCATCCTTAGATGGCATATTTAATTTTTTCACTGAAGACTCAGGTTTGTTAATAGTTAGCATTTGCCACTGGTATAGCAACACAATTAAACTAGAAAAACCCCTATTTCCTGCGGCTCAGCTTACTTTCCTGAAGAAAAGAAGTTTTAGTAATTTATAACAATCTTGAAAGGATTGTGTTATCAAGTCTTTTGTAGGGTTTACATGTGCTACTAATACATCAATGTGCCTGTCGGTAATGTTAATACTAAGCAGTATTGGGAAGGGAATATGTTTTTATTTAAGATTTTCAAGGCTGCTGTTCTCTTTCAGTATCTTCAAAATGTACAGTATGTCTTCGGAAATATTGGATATTGGAAATACTGCAGTGTTTTCTCTGAAAATCATGTTGTCTTGCCGGAGAAGGATTGGGATGTACCCTTTCTTTTTATTACATTGATTGTTTTGAAATGTAAATCTAAAACAAAAACAACTCTCCCAGAGGAAAACCTGTCATTGACCCCTGCTTGTATATTTAGTGTTGTCAAAAGTTCAGTCTTGTTGTGTGTTGCTCCTCAGGTTCAGTTTTATTTTTGTCTGCAAGTCTGACTGTTTCTGTTGTCTATTTTTATATCTTCCTTGTTTCCACTTTACTTTCAACCAACCGCATGTGTCCGTTTCATGTGACTGGCATCATGTGACTGGCATCATGTGGCTGGCATGATGCTGATGATGCCAACCACTCTGCAGAAGGTAACTTTTTGTCCCAAATTCTCATCAGAAGGATCTTAATTTTAACAGTCATTCATAACATGTACAGTCAATTTAAACAACGATTCAAACATTTCCCATTTATTTGTTTTTTTGTTAACCAATCATGTGCAGCTTGTCACCATGTGACATGCTCACAGCCTGCCTGACCTGCATACATTCTCTAACGTCAGCGGGTGTCACTTTTACACGGCACTCCTCTGACGTGAGACAGTGACCTGCGTGGGGTTGTATTCTAGTTCTCTACGACACAGAACTATTTGGAAATGCATATTTCCAAGAATGTAATGGGAGATAGTCATCCTAATAGCGTATTAATTAGTTCAACAGGAAAATTCCTTTTGTTTAAACTTTGTATCTATCGCATCCCGTTTACTGATTTACCACTGTTTGAGTACTAACCCCTATTTGTCACTCTAATGTAGTGTGCAGATCACAACTACCCTTCTGTTGCTGTGTTCTATCCTATCATGCCTAATTGCTTTATAACTACTTAAGAGGTTTATTTTTGTACACCGCTGCAGTGTCTCTACTTGTCCGTGAGGGATTTGAGTGTTAGAAGCGGACTGTTGACTCTAGAATACAGCAAGGAGAAATAGTGCCATCTGGTGAACAGCAAGAGCAAAAACATATGGCAAAAATAACTTCCTTCAAACCTTTGAAACAGGTTCAGGAGAAACAGCCCAAAAGGGTTAAAGGGTTTTACCCACTACATCTTCTGAAGAACCACTTGCATTCACAAACCTTAAATGTCCTTTTAGGTGAACCGAAACCCCCAAAGTTGGAGGGAACACTCCAAACTAAGGGCAACTCCCTGAAAGTAAACTGGATAAAGCAGGATGATGGAGGCTCACCTATCACACACTACCTAGTCCACTACAAACCAGTAAGTATTCATACACCCTAGTCCACTACAAGCCAGTAAGTATTCATACACCCTAGTCCACTACAAACCAGTAAGTATTCATACACCCTAGTCCACTACAAACCAGTGGTTATTCATACACCCTAGTCCACTATAAACCAGGGAGTACTCTAGAGCTTTCAACAGCACATTTTCCTTACAGTCATGTACTGTGTTGTATTACTAAGCTGACCCGGGTCTATTTTGTGCCCTCAGAACCTCCAGGCAGAATGGAAGCCAGAGATCAGGCTGCCCAGTGGTAGTGAGTATGTGGTACTGAGCGGGCTGGAGTGGGACACTGAGTACCATGTGTTTGTGGTGGCAGAGAACCAGCAGGGGAAGTCCAAACCCGGAGAATTGACTTTCAGAACCGCTCCAGAACCTGCTGCCATTCCAGGTACCCCCACACACACACACACACACACACACACACACACAGGGCACTGCCACACAGAGCTGAGACCGCAGACTTAACATCAGTCCCAATAAAATAACCACATACTGCTGACTATACAATTATTAAAAAAAACTAAAAATAATACAGCTGTTGGTCAGAGTTGTTGGTGCACGTTCACTGTGAACGTTCTAAATCTTTCTAACTGATGCTCTCTGTTCCTCCAAGAGGTTTTGCGAGGATGTTTATGATTATGGCATTTTTTTGCACACTATCAATTCTCAAGAATTCAACAAAATATGGGTATGATAGACTGCTGTAAGTCTGCCTTCTCAGTGTCATGACAGGCTGCCACCAGTATGGACAAAGGCTTACCTACTACAGTGATGGGTACAGTATGTGAGAATGTAGTCTGTTTCTACAGAGTTAGCCGTAGCGCTACCATAACATGCTAGCCAGCTGAAGCAGACTGCTTTTACTGACACCTACAGACACTTGCGTGTACCAACACTTCCGAGCTTCGCTGCAGCATATCCCTACTAGTATCATGTGATGCAGAGTTAATTACTGAGACAGGAAACACCATCCATCTCTCACTTGTCGTGATGAGTTCTTCCCTTTCTAACTCCCATTTCAAAGCTATTATGCATAATAGCCATACTATGCAAAACCGTTCAAACCCCTACCTCCTTTCTCCTGGTTCATGGTCTAGTCCGCTCTCCGTTGCTTTTGCTTTAAAGTCCGCTCTAGTCCGCTTTCTGTTGCCATTGCGAACTTACTTTTATTTTGTACTTCAAGTTTTTTTGTTCAAATTTGACACATTTTCTCTTCTCTCCTCCCTCTCTTCCCGTCTTTCCACTTTGTCTGTCCATGTCCTCTTCATTTCCCTCCCTTGTGTCCCCCTCCTCTCCTTTCTCTGTGTCCATCCTGTTGCCTGGTTCTGGACACTGGTGGACCTCACTACTTCCACACACCATTATGTATTGCTCTTTTGTTATTGTATGTGTTTATGTTGGCTTCATTTTGGCCTAAAACAGTGACCCAGGGCTGTTCCTCTGTGTCCTTCACGCTGATTTCCCTCATCCTATCTGTAGTAATGGTGTCCCTGCTCTCATAGATAGTTATGTGAGGCAATGGTGGTCTCCCACACCCTGAGAGGAAAAGAAAGCCTGCCTTTCTCTGCCCTGACTGAATGTCTCACTGAATGGATGTCATAGAAGAGACCAACACAGACAGAATCAGACAGACACACTGAGACAGAACCAACAGCGAGACAGACAGACAGACTGGGGTGGGTGGGGGAGGTCTGTCAGAGTATGGGGGAGTGACTAGAGAACACAACAGCTCCGTTGACTGAACTGAACCAAATGCCGTAGGAACCGGCTTTGCCAGGCTTGTGTGATTGTGCTTCATAGCCAACAACTATATAGCACAAATATATTTGGGACTAGGATAGTACCAGCTGTCTGCCACAGCCCCGTACTGCATCACTCCACTCAGCGGAATAGTACAGCTAGTAGAAGCTGTCAATAGTAGAGAGCTGAATGGAGCTCCAGTTTACATTCATGAACCCTAGCAGGTTATTGAAAGAGTTGTAGTTTATTCTGAATTATGAATAACGTGATGCAGTGAGTGAATGGAGGTGAACACCAGACCCGTCAGCTTACACCAAGCATGTGTTTCTTCTCCTAGTATAATGTACTGTCACGATTTGTTTGAGGTTTTTTGATTGTACAAATAATGATTTCTACACACACAAAAATATAAGCACTTTTGTAACAAAGTACCATATTGTAATATATATATATATATATATTGTGTTACACTGTGTACTTATACTTGAAGTGATGTTGATGAATTGGGAACGTAAGCTGTTCAGTGTGTCATGGATTCCTGAAGAACAACGTCATTGAATGCTGGCATTTTATTATTTTCTATATTTCAAAAGAACTTGTTTCACAACTGCATCACAAATATATCGTGAGGTCAGAAGAAGACTTGGGAAGCTGCCATTTAGGGTGCTTACATCAGAACTAACCCTCCAGACCAGCTAGAGACGATGTGTGCCGTGTTTACTAGTCAGCCCACATTCATTATATGAACGCACATATTAAGCATTTTCTTCAGGTGTCTTTTGTTTGCACTAATATCAAATAAAGTTGATTTAATACATACGTGTTTTCACGTGTTAGTGGCCAGATTATTCAGATATGTCGTACGTTCTATTTTGTTCCAACTCTTAAGTGTGATGTTTGTTTGAGCTTCATCTGAGACACAGTTATATCCCAAGCTGATCATATCATAGTATGAAGAGCAATTAAGTAGATTTGGTCTCGTCAAATTGTCACTGTGCATGAAAGGTGAGTTGTCCCACGAAAGTGTTTCGTACAGATGGTTTACATTTCACACTAGGCCCACATGCATTCTGTTGCCCTACTATGCCTTGTGTTCCTAGTGAGTCACGCCGTGTCTCCTGGCCTTGCGTTTTAGACATGGACGGTGAGTCTGCCCTCTCCACCGGCATCATCGCTGGGATCCTCATTGTGGCATTTGTCCTGCTGCTCCTGGCGGTGGACGTGACCTGCTACTTCACCAACAAGTGTGGCCTCGTCATGTGTCTGTGTGGCAAGCCGGGCAGCGGGTCCAAGGGACACAGCCTGGAGGAGGGCAAGGCTGCATTCATGTGAGTGTCTCCAGGGCCCTGCTGGGTACCAGCCTATGGCCGGCACGTCTAGCAAAGAGGCCAATGGATGATTGTCCAAACAATGGAATATGCCTTTGAAAGTATCACCCATGCGGGTGAGGTTAGTCGCTATTTAGTTCGCTGTTTTGTATGTGTATTTGACAATTTGTGGAATATTGTTGGACACATTGGATTTAATGAAATTCTTCCTTTAACACAGACATAGACATGGGTTTGTCTAGACATCACATCATTGCCATTACATACGTGTAAATATATACATTAAGCAGTCTATTTTACATAATACTTTTATGTCACTAAAATCTTGTGATCCAACACAATGTCTAATCCCAGAAATCTCTTTGTCCACAGGAAAGACGAGTCCAAAGAACCAATTGTGGAGGTAAGGACAGAAGATGAGTGCACAGCTAATCACAATGCAGGAGGACCCATGGAACCCAATGAAACCACACCCCTAACAGAGCCAGAGTGAGTAGAACGCATATACACGCACACACACAGTTTTTGGGCTACAACTAGTACACTCATCTTGTAAGAACCACATGATTTCTAATTCATGGCTCAGAGCTGTTTAACTGTTTGACCATGGGCAGTTTGTAAATGTGTGATTCCCATAAGCAGAGTGCACTGTTCTGTGCCCATGTCTGTACGCTTTTGTTTGAAATTGCTGCATAGTCTTATTCACACTGCACTTAGCCTATGCTTTTGTGGAAGAAGGGTTAACAAACCCTAGGCTAGTTTTAACCCAGGGTTAAGTATAAGTATAACCCTGGGCTAAGAACATGCAGTGTGAAGAGCCTTTGTGTGTTATTTTGGTTATTTGGGAGGGGGTGGAGAGGTTGTGGGGGGTTTTTGTGCTGCAAAAATAGTTTTCTCAGGAGGATTTTCTCTGGAAATTTCTCAGGAGGATTTTGCTTTTCAGTATCAAGGTTGAATCGATACCAGTCAGATGTCGATAGATCATCAGTGATTTTCTCCTCCCGTATATGGTGAACTTGATTACATCTGTGTCAGAACTGTGACATTGAAAAACAAATTGATATGTCTGGTACTATTCAACCCTTCAGGTGGTCCTGTGTTGTCCTGTGATGTTCTGTAGAAAGACCTCTCAGTTTTCAGTTCAGTCGTCCCTAAATGTACTCTGCGTTCGTCCGTGCATGAGAAGTGTCCGCTGTGGCTGTGCACTCACCGCATGGAACCCTCGTGTCTGTCCGTTCGCTACTTTCCGTTTTGGCTGCTCTTGGTGTATAAGCATGGTTCTCCTTAACCCCAGCACCCAGCCTGCACCTCTTCTCCACCCCTGCCCCCCCCCC
>JACXGK010002255.1:0-41721 GCA_016801125.1 Novumbra hubbsi | reverse complement strand
GCCCGTGTAGTGAGAGCACCGCCCTCACCTGTAGCTTGTCTGCGCTTGCCACCGACCCCCTGCCTGCCCCCTACCCAGGCCCCGCCACGGAGTCCAACACAACCCCCCTGCGGTCTGCGTCTGACATTGCAGCCCCCCTGGTAGATCTACTAGGGGACACCTCTCCGAGAGGAGGGGACGGAACGCCTGCCAGTGCTGTTAGTGCCACTGACAGTCCTAAATCTCCTAAACAGTCCCCTATTCCAATACCGCCCCGGCGTCGCAACTCTAACAGACCCGCTCCTTCTCCTCCCACTCCCAAGAACCCCTCAGCGACACCCTCACCCACTGTGGCCCCCAGGAAAAAAGCCCCTGATGCCCCGGACTCTCCGGCCCTTTCCACTGCCTCTCCTACCCCAAACTCCAGGACATCTGTGGCCCCTGATAGCCCGTCCCCGGTTCCGACAGCCTCCGCTCTCCCAGCCCCTGACACAAGCTTTGCGCCCGTTGCCGACACCACTGCTGCCATGGTTCACGAGAATGCTAATTTCCCGGAGATTCTCACACCTACGCCTTCAATTGCTCCCAAATCTGCCCCCGTCCCCGCCCTTGTAGCCCCATGCTTTGGCACACCGCCTGCCCCAACGGTCACCATCACACAGCCTTCCACTGCCGACGACATTCCAACACGCGACCTTTTCACCCACGCACCCACAGAGCACAAAGCTCCAGAGGTAGAGTTGACCAACGGGGTGGAAATTGAGAGCCGTTCCCTGCCCCAAGCAGAGCCCAGTAGGTTTCAGAATAGTCCCACTCGTTCCTCTGGCCCTGTCCCCTCTTTCTCCTCCATGGCTAACGGAGATGAGATCGGGGCTGACCTCCAGGCTTCAGCCCCCCCAGCTCTGCAAGAGTTAGACAGTCTGGCTAAGGCTGCTCCACTCAACGACGAGTATGGCTCCCTCTAGAGGTTTATATGTGTCAATGTTTTTGTGTGCCTATTCATCTTCTTTTGTACTGTCACTCGGTGTCCACTGTGCCATTTGTCTTGTACAGTGAAGTTGTAGTAGTCAGTTGTGTCAACAGTGGTGGTAATTGTTAGCTAATGAGGCCTCTGTAATGATGCTGGAAGTGACGCAGTCATTGCCATGGTATTGTTTGTGTATGTGTGTGTTTGTGTGTGTATGTAGCACATGTGTGACAGACAGCACATGTGCAGACAGCAAAATTGTGTGGAACTCCTTGTAGAGCAGGGGTCAGCAACAAGCAGGCGTTTTAGGTTGGGTCCTCTTATGTTTTTTTTAATAGGGGGTACAATGCGTAATGTCTTACCTAAAAGCCCAACTAATGTTTTCCAAATAGTGAATTCACCCCCATAAGAATTCCCTGATCCATGAGTATTTTTGAGAGGTACTTTTTCACTTGCTAATGGATTTGAGCTAATTTTCCCAACTAATGAACACAAGAAACTGGCCTACAACACCACAAAATTAGAACTTCTAATAATGCTTTAATATAGGTTACATTGATGATTTTATAATTACCTAGCCGAAGGATGGTTACAATTAGCCAACACTACAAACTCTCACTGTAATAGCTGAATCATCTATGCACTGGCACAACTTTAGCACAATAACGTAATGTATTCATACAGTTGTTTCAGAAAGTATTGTAATAAGCTTAATTTGTAATTGATTAATTATGTTAGTTTGGAAATCGGTTCTCCATTAATATAACAAAATTACAAAGTGAAAACACCTTTTTAGAAATGTGGACGGTTTATCTTGTGTGTGTAAGTGTTCAGGCTTTTTGCATGACACTTAGACATTTTATCTCAGATGCATCTTGTGTCCTTTAATCATCCTTGAGATGTCAATAGAATTTAGATTACATCTGTGTTAAATTTGATTGATTGGTCAAGATTTCGAAAGGTACAACATCTGCCTAGATTATTCTCCTTAGTTGATAGTGTATATCTGAGCAAAAGCCAAACCATGACTCATCTCCATAGACCACTGAGAATAACAAATAGAGATACAGTGAGAATTGAAAGTCAAAACCCCACTTCAAAATGTTTTTTTTCATTAACACACAGAGATCCACAATATTCAAGTAAAAATCTAAAAAGTTATTTGGATAAGCGTACACCCCCTTTTGCATTGGAATTGCAAACTTGTTGTGGCATCACCTCCCAGATTACAAAACAAGTTAATTGGCTTCCATCTGTGGAAATATTTTTGACTAGTTCAGAACAAAAGCAGCTCATAGTTCAAAGCAAAGAATTCGCTATGGGCGAAAAGGTACTTTCAAAAGATCTGTGAGATAACGTTGTTGAAATGTACATAAAGGGAATGGATATTAAAAGATTCCAAAGGCTTTTTCTATCCTTTGGAGTGCAGTAAAGAAGTGGAAGACATATGGCCACCTAGACCTTGTATAGATTGAGCTATCCCTCCAAACTGGATAACTGGGCAAGTAGAGACTGGTCAGAGATGCTACCAAGAATTCAATTACTTTGAATGAGGTTCAAGCCTTTTTGGCACAGGCTGCTCAATGTGTGAATGTGGCCACAATATCATATGTGCGATAGCAATAAAAAAACACTCCTTAAAAAGTAAACTTCAAGTCTCCTTTGAGTCCAAGAATCATTATCAAAAAGCATATTGCAGATTCTAAGGACAAGTAACTAAAGGTCAGATGACCAAAATTTAACAGAATATAACACTATGTCTATCAACAACCCATTATAGTTTTACACCGAAAGGACACCACGCTTACAGTAAAGTACGGAGGTGGCTGCATCCCGTTGTGGGGGTGTTTCTCTTCAGCAAAATATCAATGCATTCAGTGACTTCCTACTCCCACTGACATTTTTGCAGAAAGGGAGCACATTTTTATTCAGCATTGATTGGCAAACCATACTATTCAATATAACTCCTATGTGAAGAGTAGCTAAAGCACATTGCAAAATTTACTCATATTAGTCACTGTTGCTTTGGGTTCTCCCCAAAGAGTGTAGTGCTTGAGATTTTAAATAGGCCGTAAGAAATGAATGTGTCATCGCTGTGTCTACTTCAGACAAATTATTGGGCCTATAATGTACTGTTTAAAATATGTTACAGTTGTCACCGAGGGCAGGTGCCACAATTAAAAAGGCAGGAAATAAGTCAAATTAATTATTCTACCTTTTTCATGTTTATCAAAAGAATGTCCACAAAGTTTAGGCGCACAAATTACATACAGTCCAAAAGAAAACCCAGATAAAAGCATATTATTAGCAATATTTTTCACTTATGCTGTTAACTGTATTTCTAAACTCAAATTATTGGGGAAATAACACTTTGTGGTACCTGTGTTAAGTTTAAACTGTAAAATTTTAAGATTTTTTTAGTAACTTAAGGTAGCCAAAATAGGAACATAGCGTTTGGTATCACAACAGAATTTGTATCTGAAAGTGATCTGACATCGCAGTGTTTTGTGTCAATTTGTAGTTGCTGACCCCTGTTATAGATTATTTTGTGCGGGTTTAACCTGTATACGGGCAGTTACATAGTACGCTATACGTGAATTTGGGACACCCTATTGGTTTCCTTAGATGACAGTACATTACACTTTCTTTTATAAAAAATCGACCAAAAAAGGGTTACAAATAAAAAGAAATTTTATAAAATATGATCTGTTACTGATCAACCAAAACGTTTAGGCATTAATTCCTATTTGTTAGTGTAAAATGAACATTATCCGCTACCAAGCTATTAGACACAGAACAGTTAGGCCTGGAATTAGAAAAAACTGTTTTGTATACCTATTCGTGAATTTGAATCACAACCACAAAAAGTGTGTTTTACCGCCCAGCAACAATCTTGTTTCTACAACACCTGTCTGTTAAATTGTAAAAGCACTCACCACTGCCTGTAGTATAATCACTTAAGATTTCATAGTAAATGGAGTGTCCCAGATATACGTATATAATGCTGATTTACGTACTGTATATAACAGGCTGTGTTCTAATGACAGTTCCTGATATAAATTCTGCTCTTAGGCTGGGAATAGGCCCTGACCACTCGATCAGGTCTCAATATATATTCCCTAATTGTCTTTACAGAAACAGAGGAGACACTTTGTGGTCCATAATACAACCTTGATTCCGAAAAATGTGGGACGCATCGTAAAATGTTAATTAAAACAGAATGCAATAATTTGCAAAATCACTTAAACCATATATTCAATAGGAAATAGTACAAAATACTGAAACTGACACAGTTTATTGTTTCTTGAAAAATATATGCACACTTTGAATTTGATGCCAAAAACATGTTTCAAAGAAGTTGGAGCAGAGGCAACAAAAGAACTCGAAAATGTGTGTAATGTTAAAAAACCAAACCTGGTAGAATATCACATTATTCCACAAATAATTAGATCACTTGGCAACAGGTCAGTAACATGGTTGGGTATTAAAAGATCTGGGTCTGTCAGAAGTGGTCTGTGCAAAAAGCACAACAATTTGAGAATACATTTTCCAAAATTGCCAAGAGTTTGGGGATCTCATCATCAACATACATAATCTTATTATTTAATATCATTAAAAGAATCTAGAGAAATCTGTGTACGCAGAAGACAAGGTCGAAAACCAATATTGGATGGCCGTGATCATCGGGCCCTTAGACGGCAATGCATTAAAAACAGACAAATTGATGTAGTGGAAATCATTGCATGGGCTCAGAAACACTTTAGAAAACCATTGTCTGTCAACACTGTAGACCGCTGCATCCACAAATGTGAGTTAAACCTCTACCATGCAAAGAAGAAACCCTATAGAAATCTGTATTTATAATAATAATAAAAGTGTATTATCTCATCTTAGTTCCAAAGATAGCATCTGTGATGGTATGGGGGTGCATAATGCACACGGCATGGGTGACTCGCACATCTGTGAAGGCACCATTCATGCTGAACAATATATACAAGTTTTGGAGCAGCATATGCATCGAGACAAGGTATTTTCAGGGAAGGTCATGCTTGTTTCAGAAAGACAATTCCAAACCACATTCTGCATGTATTACAACAAAATGGCTTTGTAGTAAAAGTGTCCAGGTGCTAAACTGGCCTATCTGCAGTCCAGACCTGTCCCTCATTGGAAACATTTAGTGCGTCATGAAACGTAAAAAATGACAGAGACTCCGAACTGTTGAGCAGTTATATCTTATGTCAAGCAAGAATCGGAAAACATTTCACCTTCACAACTATAGCAATTGGTCTCATTAGTTCCAAAACGCTTACAGAGTACTGTTAAAAGAGGTGGTAAGGCAACATGCCCCTGGACCAACTTTATTGAAACTTGTTAATGGCTTCAAATTCAAAAGGGGCATGTTATTGTCCGAAAACAATAACAGTTCTCAGTTTCAACATTTTATGTATCGGGATAAATTATTTGCACATAATTGCATTTTGATTTATTTTCATTTTACACAGGATCTTAACTTTTTTGTTCTACATTTTAGGTTGTATTACTTGTTTTGGTGTCAATCATCTTACCTATGGGTTTGGGGGAAGAAATATTTGAAAGTGGAAAGTGAAGTGAAAGTATTTGAAAAGATTGTTTAAATACATGTTCTATTCTATTGCTTTGCATCTATGCTGTAATGAGTGTTCCTTTTTATTTTTTATTTGACTTTTCCTCCATTGCAGGAAGACAATTGGTGATGAGAAAAGAAACACAGAGGAGGCAGAGATTAAAACAGCCTTGTCAAAGTTGACCACAGAACACAACGATGTTACACAAACCAGCGACAGCAACGCGTGATGGGGCAGCCTCAATCCATAGAAAATGGCGGCTGCAATAACAGAAAACACTGCACTGAGTTTTGATTTCCAGTGCCCTTACTGCATTTCCAGAACAACAACATGTTTTTGTACAGTAGAGTTCATTAGAGCACAATCTGGTTACGCAAACATATTTATTCTCACACGTATTTTGTTTTCCTACACCCATGGAATACTAAAGAACACCATTTGTGTAATCCGTAAGAGGCAAAATGCTTGTTTTTACATTTATTCAGAGTTATAATTGTTTTCTGTGCGGTTGCAAATAAACAATTCAGGAACATTATATATTAAGAGTTTGACTATATAGACATTATTTTATTATTTCCATGTTACATTGTTCAAATGTAAAATTATTTGTATTTTTTTATCTTCAATTGTTGGAGCTAGTCAATTTGACTTGTTGGTTTGCATGTCTGTTTTGCAACTGGTTGTAAATGTTTTGTTCTACCTGTTTTACTGTTTTTGTTTGTCAAAGGATGGGTTTTCATATTGTTGTCGTGTTTCAAACACAAGTTAATTGATTTAGCACCACTATTACTACTCCAAGCTGTGATTGATGAAGACAGATAGAAAGAAAGATATTCTCACCAACTAGCTCCTCCATTCTAATAGTGTGGAGAATGCTTGGGTATCATAAAAAGGCTTATCATAGTTATGTATCAGCTGTTTTCATATGGGATGTCTACAACTCACCTCACCTGGGGATTCATTGAATTAATACTGTATTATGCTAAATAGATAAGCTTGTGTTACGCAGCTAATATCTGACTAGTATTTACAATGGAACACATGATATGCCAGTGGTTGAAACAGAAAGGTTGTAAAGAAGATCCCAAATCGAATGTCTCATCATGAACCATTACCTCCTTTTTGTTTAAACATCAACTATGATGAGTGTTTTATTATATTCACAAGAGAACAAATCAAATGCCTGACTTTCGCAATTTAAAATCGTGTTTTTGAATCAAAAATCTTTAGAAGCATTTTTGTACTCTCTATAAGGAACGTTTTCCACTCCTGACTGCAAGCTTGTGCACTGTGACCGTGTCAATAGATTAGTCTTGTCATCAGTTTCAATAATATTTGCATAGCTTTGTTGTGAAAGGTTAATCTGAATATTTTGTTTATATATTGTATCTATAAACAGTATAGTAAATGGACTAATGTGGTCATGTGACAGATACAGTATATCCAGATCCAGGGTCTGTGCCTGCCTGGGACGCAGCCTGGGAAGATTATTGGAGATTTTTAGCATGATAAATTTAAAGCTACTTCATGAAATATGTGTACCAGAAACCCAGTTAGACATGCCCATGTGTAGACACTGCCAGTTTCATATTGGTATAAAAGGGAGTTATCCAAATGGGTGCAGTTATGCTATGAAACCTTTCATTTTAGTCCCCAGTTGTTGTTCAAGTGTTCTATAATGTTGTCTTTGAATTGATTTTGTTTTTGTACAAAAGCAGGCACCATGATCTCGCTGCCTGCTGAGTTTATAAAACCAGAGACAAAGGGCAGGGTGGGAATCTTGACACCAGAAGCAAACTGCTTTCTGAAATGTTAATATGTTCTACTGCCACTTTCATGTAAACAATCATTCCTGCCAGTATGTCACTGGTAAAAGACTGTCCAGCCAGAACTTGTATGATACAACCCCCTGCAGCTGTCATGCCACCACCCTGTCCCGACTCTGGGGCCTTTTGGTTTTTCTGGGTTACATCCAGTGGATCTTTCTTCTCATGGTGGTGAACAGTCCCACTAACTCATTTACAAAATAAAACACGGTTTTGGAACCTAACTCGGTTTATTATTGTGTTCATGGGGGACAAAAAATATTTCCAGGAGTTCTGTATTCTGTAGTTAGTCTGCCTATTTTCTTATAGAGACGTTAGATGTAATATCCTATTGTAAACACTAGGTGGCATTCAAATGTTTTTTTACGATGTGTTATAGGTGGCCAGTTCGAGATAAATCAATTTATTAACAAGGTGCCATAACTGGTGGCGAATGTAAGGGTGTTATTATTACCTTTTAGATTAGATTAACAAATTGGGCAGTTCGATAGAAATTGAGCCATAAAAATGTGTTTCTCAGTCTTCCAGAGGTAGTGACTCCTGTTGCTTCTCTGTCTAGACAAGTGTGACTAGAATTGTTAACAGATCAACATCATACCAGGCCGACCTACCGGTATTAGTAAACATCTTAATTAAGGCATATTCCCTTTCAGTCATCGATAAATACTTAGAACCAGTGGCTCTAGTTACATCTGGATCCAAAGGCTTCTGGCTTATTCACCCCTGCCCAACATCCAGGTCGTGAGGACTGCTGCCCTGTAGATGTCTCTGTTTGCAGCCTTGATAGAACCGGGAACAGAGGACAATCATTCAAAGCTGTGACGTCGCCTGGGTGATGATTTGCCTACTTGAAGCAGGGATGACTTTGGAGCGGTTTCTGTGAATTGCCGTGCCATTATGTTGCCTGAATGATAACGCAATCGGTTGTGTGAGGACGTAACAGGCTACTAAGGTAAGTGGAATGATGAGAAAAATAGTTGTCTTTCTATGATCTCCATTGCAAGAATACTGCCTTTGCCCTTTTATTCATATGTAAGTTGAATATAATGTAGTTTCTCAAATTGCTATTCTATAACCAATGAGCAATTCACGAACAATATTGAAGTAGCCAATTCATGGACACATTTAGTAAATGCATAAGCTTTTGTGTGTTTTTCATTGGCAACAAGAATGCATTACTTAAAATTGTATTAAGCATAAACTTTGACTGCTGTTGCAGTAGCCTAACAGGGATTTTAAAACTTGACTGCTGTTTAGTATGCCCGCCGTACGATCAGACAGAGGACGTGACTGAGCCGCGTTGTGCGGTGGGACTGGGATGTGGTGTAGCAACGTATTTTAACGTTATTGTTACAGTGGCAAATTGTTACATTTTGATAGCTCGGTAACTAGCCATTAGACATTTGGGTGTTTTAACGTTGGAATTCGTTATTCTATCACAGCGTAGTTTGCACCTGATGAGCTCTGTTGCGAACTACCTAGGTTGAATGGAAACATTATCCCATAAGTTTGATATGGTTCTGTGGTCCCTAAAGGTCAAAACATAGGGTATAAAATGTATCATAAACTACCTTGCATTATTTTATTAGTATATATCATATTGGTTATATTGAGTTAGGAGTGGCCATCGCAACAAACGTTTTAGATGTGTAATTTCGCGGTCTTTTACATATTTCTAAATGTAGGGTCTTTGCCTTCGGTTCCGATGATATTGGGAGTTGATATTGATAACTTGACAAGTGCTCCCGCTTGCTGTAACCAATGTCATATTTCACGCAATCCATTACTTACCCGCGCATATTAACCGACCAGAGAAGCCTAGTCTAGGCGTGTGACCTGTTGCACTATAGTTACTGTACGTGTCTAACAGTACATTTACTGCACATGTGATAGTGTTGCTCAGTCTGCCGGTAGCCTGCATAGCCTGTTGTGTGTGACCAGCCGGTATAGGACCTGTAACAGCATATCTGAAGTGTTTGAAAGTGGGCGTGTTGGAAGAAGTGGAAGAAGTGGGTGGATCAACACAAAAGAAGATTCGTTGGGCACTGCTAGATTTGGGAAGCCTGGTTCCCCAGTGTTCTGGTGTATTTCCTTATATTGACGTTGCTATGCAATATCAACACTTTTTGCCAGTGTCAGACAATTGAAATGGTTTACACAAACAATGGCAATCAAGCAACGTCTTTATTAATTCCACTGTCATTACCAAAATATGAGATTAAGATTCCGTATGGTTTCTTCTCTACCTTCCTTTAGATTGATACAGGCACAGAAGGAACACAGGCAGGATAGACCATACCTCATGCATGGGCTCAGAGAAGGTCTGAGGCCTAACGGATCATCTGACTAACATGGGTGTTCTTCAGCTACACAACCCCACCCACCCCGCAACGCTAATGCAGCGGGCCAATCAGATGCGTCTGTCTGGCACGCTGTGTGACGTCATCATCACGGTAGACGGCCAGGAATTCCCAGCCCACCGCACCGTCCTTGCCTGCACCAGCAAGATGTTTGAGATCCTGTTCCACCGCAGCAGCTTGCGCTACGCCCTCGACTTCCTCTCCCCCAAGACCTTCCAGCAGATCCTGGAGTACGCCTACACCGCCTCCCTGCAGGCCACGGCCGAGGACCTGGATGACCTGCTGTATGCCGCAGAGATCCTGGAGATTGAATACCTGGAGGAGCAGTGCCTCAAGGTGCTGGAGACCATCCAGTCCGAGGAGAAGGAGGACCACCTGAGTGGTAGGAGCCACGGGCCTGGAGAGGGCGAACATGTCAAAGCAAGGCACTGGAGGAACATGCTTATCTCCAAGAAGCATTCCATACAGGATGGTGGTATCCACCCCACTGCCCTACACCACCTGGCATTGTACCACATGAGTGACAGGAGTCCGCCAGGCCCAGATGGACTTCCTACGGGGCTCACTGTGGCAAGCCCCACCCAGGATGCAGGGGCAATTCTGGAGGGCATGGGTCAGTCTCCATTGCAGTACAGCCTGAGGAGATCCCAGGACCCCTCCCTGACTCTGGGTAAGACGATAAAAACAGAGGACAATAACATGCAGGTGGATGAAGCCAACAGCTACAAGGGCCAGTCCTCTGCTGGAGAAGAGGGGGGCTGTAAGCTGGACCAGCACAGGAATGAGGACCCAGGGACCCCCCAAAGAGGCAGCGTCATCACCTCGGCTAGAGAGCTGCATTCGGGCCAGGAGGAAGGGGGCATGGCGGAGAACCACTCTCCTCTGGATAGTTTCCCTGAGTTGGCTGAGAAACACTTGGCCTCCGTCTACACCTCCGTGCCCACCAACCGCATAGGAGAGGTGAGGCTCCCTGTGCCCATGTCGGTGGGCCCGTCCCTGGCCATGTCCCTGGACCTGAGGACCTACGGGGGGCTGCTGCCCCAGGGCCTGCTTCACAGGGAGCTCCTCAGCAGGCTGGGCCAGTTTGCAGCAGGGATGAAGCTAGAGGGTCAGGGCCAGAGCCAGAGCTCTGGGGACTGTGGTCTCCAGCTGCACGACCGAGAGGCCTTGGAGCAACACAGGTAGGCCGCAAGGGTTCAGCAGGCTACACAGAACACTGTCATGTCTCTGAGGGGTAGTTTGTTATTCTGTTGTCGTTGAATGCAGTTATTTGTCACAGAGGGATTGCAGGTGGGTTGGAATGCGTTTGTTTTGAAAGGGATGCTGATTACTTTGCTGAAATCATGTGGTAAACTGTTCATCGAAGACATTTTAGACGTGTGACATTAGCAGTTAGACAATCTTTCCAATGTGAAGAGGTCTGTATGGTTGTTACAGAATCATATCATCGGATTCGTGGCCAGGTGTAGTTTTTATACAAAGGAACATATTTTGCTTCCAGCTCATGTTAAATGTGAATAAAAACAAAGTTGAAGTTGTGTATTACAATTTATCACATGCACAAGCCACTAGCGTATGCTGTAACATTCATATAGACCTCTTGAATGAACCAGAACCAGAACGATCTTTATTGCCAAGTAAGTTTCTCAACAGTTCTGGCCTAAATTAAACAAAAGAAATGACAACAAATAAAAAGAGAAGACTGAGCTATACATCAGAATCATTTATAAATATCTCAAAAATGTAAAGAGCAAGATTTGTCCAATGTTGAGGGTCATGTATGTTTTTGTGGCGTGCGGGCTATAGTCAGTTTGGTTCAAGGGGCATGTTCATGAGGCCCACTGCTTTAGAAAGGGAACTGTGGCGAGAGGTTTTGGTCCTGATAGACTTCTCCTGAAGTCCACTATCATCTGTCCAATGTCCAAGTTGTTCTGACTGTACCAGGACACCAGATGGTCAGTCTCCCACTTGTAGGGTACTTGTCTCCATCAGTAATAAGTCAGATGAAGGGGGTTTTATCTGCAAACTTCAGGAGCTTGACACAAGTGGTGACAGAAGGTGCTGCTGTTGGAGTACAGGGAGAAGAGTAAGGTGGACAGGACATAGCCTTGAGGGGAGCCCGTGCTGATGGTCAGGGGGCCAGATAAGTGCCCAGCCTCACGCGCCTGTGGAACAGGAAGGCTGTGATCCACCTGCATGTGGACTTGGGCGCTTCCAGCTTGTCCTAGTGCAAAGCAGGGATTATGGTGTTGAATGCGGAACTGTCCACAGACAGGGTTCTGTCGTAGGTTCCAGGGGAGTCCAGATGCTGGCGGATGAAGTGAAAAGCAACGTTGACTGTGTTGTCCAGAGACCTGTTGGCTCCGTAGGCAAAGTGCAGTGGGTCTAAGTAGTGGGTCAGTCATGAGGACTTGATAACCACAGAGGTCAGGGTGACAGGTCTGTAGTCATTATGTTCTTGGGGACAGGGTTGATGGTGGATGATTTGAAGCAGGCCGAATCGCAGCATGTCTCCAGTGAGGTATTAAAAATGTCAGTAAACACAGAGGAAAGCTGAATTAGGTATTTGTTTAGCTGCATAGGAGTGCTGGGGGCAAATTATTACATTCACAAAGTACTAAAACGTTATATAAATTAGTCCTTTTAATTTGATGTAACTCAAATAAAGGATCTAAATTAATTTCAAAAGCATTCCTTTGCATTTCTCAGAATTTAAGGCAGAAACCCTTCATATATTGTTTAACGGGTCTCTCATGACTTGGTAGCTTCAGACTAGAGGTTGGTGGCTTCAGACTAGAGGTTGGTCATTTAGTCTATATGTTGGATCTTGTGAGGAGTGCTATTCATTACAACTGCCACAGAGAGGTCCATAGGTCCCATAGCTAAATCAATCAACCCAGCCATGATCAGTGTCAGAGCACCAAGCTCTACCCTTTCTTCTCCCACACAGATGGCTGACATTTCAGGCCTGTGCCGGTCCAGTATTTTAAAGAGCCTGATGACAGAACATTCAGCAGGGTATTAGCTAGCCAATGCTCGGTCATGGGTATTTTCAGAGGTTGGGGGGCTGGAGGAGTCACCCTTCTAGTGGCTGCTGATGTTGTAATGAAGCTAGTCCCTGTCAGGAGACAGATCACTGAGCATCATCTACTGTACAAATGGACATTTCGGAGAGGAGAGAGAAAACAGTTTTAGGGCACCGGGAACCATTTCAGAACATTCACATCAGGCATTAACTCAGCAGATTATCTTAAGAAGAAAGCAAGGAATCCTATGTGGGGTCTATACTTGGAGCGGTCTTCTTTAGTTTTCTGTAGAAAACTTGTTCTAGTCTGTTTTAATATTGTAATAATGTTGTACAGTCTTTTTGACACTCTTTTTCAAAGTTTAACATGACTTTGCATGGATTACTAAGATTTCATGTATGGAAATAGGATAAATGGAATATTATCTTGAATGAGGGACACAGGCAGGTATCATTCCAAAACCTGGGCCCCTGAAAACTGCTGTCTGACCATGATGATGCTGCTTCAGAGGGGAGTTTGAGGATGACATTGCAGTGCAGCCTTGCTTGGCTGGATGTGTGTGACATGAGATGATGGGCTTTTATGCAGGCAGAGTGGCCAATCAGTTTCTTTCTTGTGTCTGGACATGTCTGTGTTTTTTGTGTGTGTCATTTTGTGTATGTGGGTGTATTACTATTGTGCAGTCTAAAATCGTCCCTGATATTCGTGGTCTCATTTCCTTTTGGCACACGTACTGTATGATAATGTGTGATTCACCTCAGAGGCCAATCTACTCTAATGATACCGAAGCGCAGTGAGCGAGTTGGTTTCATGCTGGAAATAAACACGCTGTACCTTACGAGAATGACGGCGCTTCTGCCTTTAGAAAAAAACGCCCCTCAAAACGTTTTCGAACATCATCTCTGAGAGCGGCCATTGGCTCAACACGGTCATTTCGTCTCTTTCCCCACAGGAAGCTGCACAGTGGAGGGGAGATGGGCCACGGCTGTGAGTTCTGTGGCAAGCGCTTCATGGACAGTGTACGCCTCAGAATGCACATGCTCTCGCACTCAGGTAACACTGCCGTGTGATGCTTAGAACCGTGTCAATTCCTTTAAGAACACCCCTCATGAGGCCCTGCTGTTTTTGCATACACTCGTTCCTTCTGTCACTGTACATTAGATGTGCGAGGAGCTTGTGATGTGGGTTTATGGGTCCTTAGGAGTCCTGTCTATGTGCGTGTCAGGTCATCAGGTCTCTGTCTTCTCTCTGTTGCATCTGGTTTTGTGTGTGCTGTATATACATGCGTGTATGCGTATGTGAGTGTGTGAGTGTGCATTTTCTGAGGGTCTGTCTGGCTCCTCGCGAGCTCTGCTCCTCTGAGTGATGACATCATCAGCTGCCGGCAGGCCTGGGTGTTCTGCCAGTGTTCTGAAGCGTGTGTGATGGCTCGCTCGCAGATGTGTGTCCAGGAACACACTGTACCCAAACGCAGACTTAATCAGACCTGACTGCTCTCCCAGCCACTTTATCCAAAATAGAGCAGGAGGAAGGGAGGGGAGTCGGGCAGAGAGAGGGCCTCAAAATGAAACTAAAATATCAACAGAAACCCCACTGGAAAGGCTGCCGTAGCGCCTTGTCTGTCCTCTCCCCTGATCTCCAGGAGAGCGTTAGGAGGAGACAGATGAGACATTTCCTTCCTCCAGACGGTGTGCGGCAGACATGTATGGACGCATCCACTGGGAACGGAACTCTGTGAACGGAACTCTGTGGCCTGGTCACATCCAGTCCTGTTCGACTAGTTGGCTAACGGCAGCTAGCCTTTACCCAACCAGTCTGCACCTGTGCGATCTGATTTACCGGCTACAGTGCAAACAGTCGGTGTAATTGAGATGTTAGACATCATTGGGATACTTTGATCTTTCACCGCGAAAATAGATTTTCTCAAACCTTCTCTTTGCCTGATTTGTATTCAGACACAAAATATATAGCCTATGCATTTCACGAAAAAGAGAGTTTGATCTTATTTTATTGTCATTGTGTGTTGTCATATAGCCCATGGCAGCCTTTAGATCCTCTGTCGGTTGCTAAGGAGCGAGTGCTTCGCGGCTCTAATGGGCTGATTTGGTATTCAGCTCGATGCCGGCTCGTATTTTGGTATGCCAGACAAAGTGTTTTGATGGAGGACGATTGCAGCCTCGTCTGGAGACAGTTTGATGGTTTATGGATGAGAGCACACTCTGTGCCTTTCACTGCACAAGACAATGCACTATGTTCTCATCCTCCCTAATCACACACAATCTCCCAGCAGCACAACATAACATACTGGACACACTGTCACAGAACATAACGCACAACATAGAATTTAGAGTCCTTACAAGACTTCTCTCAGTCAAGGAAAGCAGCGTGGCACATCACAATAAATCTGCTTAAAGGCCACATAGTCGGCCGAAATGTTTCGTTTTTTTACAAACAAACGAAACGTTCTGATCTGAAATAAGTATCTGAAATACTATTGGCTGTGGATGATTGTTTTAGCTCACAAGTGCTCTGGGAATAGTTGTTCAGCTGTACAGGGAGAATTAAACGAGGACTACATTTAGGCTGTATTGCTCCCAGTTCTCAAAGCTTGTGGGCGTTTTAATTAGTCATTTTAACTTCATTTAAAGCCAGCTGAGCAGAAAATAGATCAGTGAATGAGCCCTGGGCCAGTATGGATCTGCAACCGATTTACATCTCACAGTCAGACCGCATCCAAACAGCTGGGAGTGTGTCGTGTTGTGCGTGTGTGTGTATATGCGCGTGTGGGTGTGTAAATATACGAGTGCACATGTGTGTTTGTATCCACTCTTGCATGTGCATGCATTCACCCGCGCACAATTGCACGTGTGTGCAAACACACCCTCCGAAGTCCCCGTTTGTCACCGTCTTGTGTAGCTGAGTGGTTTCAGCGCTCTTGTCTTCACTGATCTCTTCATGAGGGAAGACAAGGGCATTCCATAGGTGAGGAGGGGGCTGTGTGTGTGTTACTGAGGGAGATGAGGAGGGCGTGTTGACTCTGGAGTGTTTATGATAAAGGGGCTCAGAGCAAAGCGTCTGCCTTGCTCAGAACACCCAATCCTTTTCTGGCCACTCAGGCTGACAGGATGCACACTGTTCGGCCCCTGATAACAAGGCCCACGGTAAATAAAACTCCTCATCGGCGTGAGGAGAGAGGCTATGGCGCACTGCCTGGAGTCCTTGGCCGGGGTTGTGTTTTATCCTCGCCGTTCACCTTTTCACCATTGTACAGTACGCGCCTCCTTATGTAACTGTAAAGTTGTGTTTCATTCTCGCTGTTCACCTTTTTCTCCATTGTACAGTACGCGCCTCCTTATGTAACTGTAAAGTTGTGTTTCATTCTCGCTGTTCACCTTTTTCTCCACTGTACAGTACGTGTGTCCTTATGCAACTGTAAACAATGAAAGTGTTTACAGAAGTGGGTGGTGCCTAGGGACCTTTAAATACTGCTTCGCTCA
The DNA here is from genome assembly GCA_016801125.1 of Novumbra hubbsi. Classification (NCBI taxonomy): domain Eukaryota; kingdom Metazoa; phylum Chordata; class Actinopteri; order Esociformes; family Umbridae; genus Novumbra; species Novumbra hubbsi. The sequence continues at coordinate 25,462 of JACXGK010002255.1, read as the reverse complement.
AGGTTTTAATACAACAGCTTTTTCACCTTGTAAAAATGTGTTCTGAATTGTAAAAAAAGTTGCCATTTTATAGCCATGTGATATTCAGATGTTAAATCGTTGTCATTACCGTACATTTCAATGTAGTCGCGCCCTCTACGGCATTGCTTTAATTGTAAAAAAAAAAAACACTGCACTCTTACTGTGTTACCTTGTCTCGTTTAGTGACGATACTGTAATCCATTTGTTGAGTGTGTGATGATGACATGACTGTGATTTGGTTCTGCAGCTGGAGCCGAAGCGCTGGTGTGTGATCAGTGTGGCGCTACATTCTCTGCTGAAGACGCTCTGGAGGCCCACAGACAGACACACACAGGTACAGACAGACAGACACACACAGGTACAGACAGACACACACAAATATGCCCTTGCGTATACACATGGATAAGGCCTGAACTCCACCCAGGTTCCCTGTTACATGACACACAGGTCTTGGAGGACCTATACTAGCTCATGTACTGCCCTTAGCCAGCTAGCTACATGTATTATACACTGGGCTTTGTGGTCTGCATATACAATGCAATGTCTTCGGTCTCACATGTTGCTCATTCAAACTTGTGAAAACTTCTATGACGTGGTGATTGACCTCCTTGTCATTGTAATGGCAGGGCAGGGTTGAACTGTCCCTCTCAAGTTGCTCCATAATTTATCAGTGGTTCGGGAGGACAGGGGGGCAATCTCGAATATCACCCACTAATATCTCCTGGCACCCCTCGGGAGTGCATGCTGATGTACCACGATGTTAGCGAGCCTGACTACACGACAGTGTCGTGGGCCAGCGTCCAGGCCAGTGTGTGTGTGTGTGTGTGTGTGAGGAGTGGCTATTTACTTCATTTCCCTTCTCGTGTCAACAATTCGGATCCACATTTCTGTTTGCCACCCTTTCGGTTTAGGAATGATTTCATTGTGAGAAATTGAGATTATTTATTGTCTTCCGGCTCAGGAGATTATGCGTGTTGGTGAACATATCTGAAATCAGCCAGACGCTACTCTAACCAGCAGACTAGAGTGTCTGTGATTAAATGTTTACGAATGTAGCCGAAATCAAAGCCGTCTGTGTCACTAGCCCTTTTCCCAGTGCGTGAAGCCCGTTCGTTACAGTACGTAGCCTAAGTCATACTCTCCTTTTTAATAATCCATCTCCAGGGTCTACTTTGTGTGGGCATCCACACCTTCTCTTCTGCTGGCAGAGACATCTGATAAGCGTCTCTGAAGCGTTGGCACGTAATTGTAACTCCAGGTGGCACACAGTGTATGAATAGTTAATGTCTGTGGACATGAGGGGTGTTAACGATGCCCAGGTCTCTGCCTCCCTCTCCCTCAGGTTGTAAACATCCAGGGCTCAGTTGTCGGCTTGGCAGTGGATCCTGTGAAGGGTACAGGCCATTACTCACTCATTTTGTTATGATCTCAGCTTGGTCTAGTGTGACACATGACCTATTTACTGTCAGTTTGTTACTCAAAGGCCACGGTCTGACCAGGATAGTATGGGATTATTGAAGCCGGCTGGTTTGGAATTTGGCTATACTGCGCTTATAATTTTTTGGGGGGAATATACAGTCAAATGTTATTGTTGTTTAACCACATGCATAGAGTGTGTGGTCTGCGTTAAAAGGCTATTACTTTTTTTACTGCAGCAGCATGTCACACACAAACATTTAGGTCAAACAGTTAACAGGTTTTTTTATAGGTGGGAAAAAACTATAGTCGTCTTTTGATAATGCTTTCAACATATCCAAGGTGTGTAACCTTTTAGATTACTGGCTGGATTCATCTGGTTACCATGGCTTTGTATCTCGCCATGTGACAGTATGCCAGTGGGCCAAACAAGCTTCCTCTTAGCTTCCTCTTAGTTTACTCGTCCAGCCACCTCAAGACGGGAAAAACACCCCTACAGTCCTTGACAAAAACACAGTCGGCTCTCAAATCAATCACTCTACGGGGAGTTCAATACAGGACTGGCTGATTTCCAGTGAATGAGAGTGCGTTTTTGACACTATGAATGTCAGAGGTAGGTTGTTGTGGGTTGTCGATGGACGGATGTTCGGGCTTTGTGGGAGGGACAGGGTGGACTGGAAGGGGGAGTTCCTACAGGCATTGGTCGGGACGGTTGGTGGCATTGGATACCAGGTCTCCCAGGAAAACAACATCATGTGTTGCTGTTTACTCTGCCCCAGCCTCTGCTCCCCCTGCTACAGCCTCTGTCACAGCCTCTGTCCACTCTGCCACTGACCTACTTGCGAGTGCCCAAAATAAAAGAATAGAACCATCTAGAAACCTCTCAGTCAACAATGACTTTACTTCACAAGACCATTTCAGCTAGGTTCACTGTAGAGGAAATGGAGCCGGTGGTGGAACACAGCGGCTAACCGTTGTGGGACGTTTTCTGTGGAAGAAGGCCCTAAGAGTGCTGTCTTTGTCTGTGCCTACAGACAGCTTCTCATCTCATACACATAAACACTTCCTTTGATGAATATTTTCATTCTGCCACGGTATGAATGAAAACGTTAGAAATACGGTTCAAATAAGCCCTATTCTACAGATAACTCGTCGTACTCAATCCCACTTAATGTTCTACATTCACTGATCGTCTATTTTCAAGCACACGGCCTCTTCTCAATGGAATTGGCCTTATTCAATTGCACAATAATCATTGCGCAAACTGCATTCATGGTGATGACTATGCAGTCAGTTGAAATGCATATATATAAATATTCCACTGTAAACAGCTAATCATCGGTCCACATCTTGAAGTACTGAGTCATACTGTATTCTGTTTACCCCCAAGTCTATTTCACTGGCCTGGGGCTATTTTGGGTTGTGTACACAGTGCACAATGCCCCCCCGTCCACTCATGCAGGTTCTGCGGACCTCTACCCTAGTTTACATGTATGGAAAATATGCAAAGCTTTGAAATATCTGTCAAGTTGGATCCGCAGATCGCACGTGACCTCGGTGAACTGGGCCATGGAATGGAGGTTAACCATGAGCAACGTATCTCTTGTTGCATTAATTATTGAGCTGGTTGTTCTTCACTCCGGTAGATCAGCGCTCTGTTGATCAGTGGCTAAACAGCCCGGGGTCATCCCAGGTTCTGTATGGGTTGTGACTGTATGTGGGTTATCGTACTGTCTGGGCTTCAGCCTGAAGGTACTAACATTACGCGCATAGCTCAATGTCTTATGCGCGTAGCTCAATGTAATGCATATATATACCTGAGTCATAGGAGCGGCTAGGAACCTGAGCGATGTTAGGAATTTTAATAATACTTTTTACCCTGCTTGATGTGGAGCCAATCAGTTATAGATCCATTCAGTGAATATGTTCACCCTAATGAGTCTCTTTGAAGAGTTGGGCATTGTACTGTACTCCATTGATCTTAAAGCGGGAATAAGCCCTCTTTAAACAATCACAAAGCGCATTCCCGCCCCGGTTTCTGTAAAATCATGAGGGAGGTGGCAGGGGAAACGCAAAAATGTACAGATGGTAATAGGACTGAAAATCCCAGATATCAACATTATAGCACTGAACCATGTTTTGAAGCTGTAGTGTCTTCGTTCACACGTGCTAGGCTTACAAACAATTGAATTAAACAAGCTGTTATTTTTTTGTTCTGACTTGGGTTCTGACGTTATACCACGCTCATGAAGCAAAATTATATTCTTCAAAAATATGGATAAATAGTACAGTACATAATTGATATGTCAAGAAACGAATGCAGCTTCAGATTAACCCTGAAAGGAAATGTCTTCAACACTCTGTAGATAGGCTCCTAGGCCAGCTTTACAACCATTCATGTATTCTTTTCTGTACCGGTTTAAGTTGTGTTAAAACCTGTACGGAACCGTGCTATTAACACAGATGCTTGAGATTTAAACTAAACCTAAAGACGAAGACCGTTGCTGAGATCTGTATGATACATAATGCAATCCCTTGTTCCATGTGCAGCGGGGTTACTTGGGATTCTGAGGGTGGGAAAACTTTTGTTAGTCCTTAGAAAAGGAACAGGCTTTGCTTATTTGTGAATGGAGGGATTAGTTTGAACACTTCACCCCAAAAGGGCCATGATCCAATCTGGTTGCCTAGAGACATGTTATTGTCTGTTAAGGCACAGCCACAGCTGTGTTCCCTGCTTTATTTTGACTATTGACTGGCTCTTACATGCTCTAATGTCATGTTCTGATGTCAGGTCGGATAAATGCTTGGTGTTTTATCAAACCTGCAGAAATTTCTTCTTCCATTGCTCCTTTTTCTCAGGTGGGAAAATTGGTAATATTATTGAGGTTAGCTCTCTGTATACTGGCTAAAGTTTACTGAAACTTAAACTCAAGTTAAATAATCTTCCTTTGTGGAATGTCTGCAAGGCCCCTCCCTGTGTGACTCCGTAGGGAGGCCCAATACTCAGTCAGCCATCTAGCCTTTGAGGAATACCATTGATTACATGGTGTTTACCCCATTGAGGACCTAAGGTCAAGAGGTCAGAAGACCAAATCCTGTTCCCATTGTCTGGTTAAGGGTGAGAAAGCAGGGGGCAGTGGGGCAGGGACATACCTACAGGAGATCCTATTTTCTCACAGAAAGGAGGCTCTGCACTAAAGAGCAAAGCATTCTGGAAAGCGCTGCTGCGGAAGGGTTTTGTGGTAAAGTTAGCGCGGCGCAGTGATGCAGGTTGCTGGTCAAGCTAACTAATGTTAGCATACAGACATGCCGCACCTCTGCTTTAAACTATATTTTCATTAAAAGGGCAGTTTATCTCAGTGTTTCTGTTGTTTTATTTCAATTCAGTTGTTAGTGGAATCGTCTATGACGATAGACACCACTGTTTACTAGGATCGTTGTTAAGCGAGTTATTTTGTGGGATTACTGGGTAGGGAGTAAGTGTCTAGAAGTAGGAAAAGTAGGCTAGGAAATGAATCCATTCAGGGTATGTATTGGTTTAGGTCAAGTGCTTAAAATACGCAGAACACAGACTTATTGAAATTAAATTGTAGTTTTAAGAACTGAGGAATGACAGCTGCTCCTCACTAAGTGAGGGAGACATTGTTATGAGGAAAACATACAATCAAAGCTCAGTAGTCACTAATCATACTTAGTCATTTGAAGGACTGAACCTCCTGCTTATCGGAGGCTAGAAGTATAATAGAGAGCACTCCCCCTGCTGGCTGTACTGAGATGGTATCTTTGACATTTTCTTAGATCATTCATGTATTGCAGGTTCAGCAACACAGGATGGATTCCACTGGTCCTAAATATGTAGCATTTTAGGAAGGCTCTTTACTTTGCCTAAATTGTTTGTGCATTATGTTGAAGGGGTATCTATACCAGAAGTTCAAGTTTATTTGTAATTACATAATAACAACAGGATTGTTGGCGATGTAATGCTTGGTTTCCCCAAACTCAACTGTGCAGGGGTAATACAATCAAATCAAAATAAACATAAACATGTAAAGCAGTTTTCAGCATTCAGCTGGTAAAGTTAGCTCCTGCAGCGCAATAGTACATTATGAAATAATGGCTGATGAAATGCCAGATGCGCAATTGATGCAATTGAATGACTGTCTACGGGAAATGACCAACAATTGAACACTAGTGAACACTAGTAATTAATGAGGGGTTGCATGTGCAACAGAAGCGGTAGAATGACTATGTACATAATAGCCAGAATATAAGAGCAGTGATGCCACAGAAGTGTAAGGTGGCTGGGTGAGAAAGTGCCAGGGACCCGTTGTCAAGGGTCAAGTGGATGTTCCAGGTGAATGGGAGCAAACGTAACGGGAAACAGGGGCTGTGAGGCGGGTGCTCAGGAACCCAACAGTCCCATGGACCCCATGCTCCTGTACCTCCTGCCAGAGGGAACAATGGAGGACACTTCTGGGTGTACAGGACCTGCGACTGGCAATTCAGTCCTTGGGATGAGCTGTTCTGTCTTGACCACCCTCTTTAGAGGCTAACGGTCAAGGGCACTTCAGCTGCCATAGCGGTGGGTGATGCAGCCAATCGAGAGCCTCTTGACGGTGAACCTGTAGAGGTTGGTGGGCATCCAGGAGTCCAGGCCGAACCTCTTTAGCTGGTGTATGAAGAAGTTTCATAGCCTCCTTGACAACGATGCTGGAGTGAATTGACCTGGACAGATCGTCAATGTTATTGAGTGAGAGGAACCTGATGCTATCGACTCACTTCACCGCTGACCTATTGATGTGGATGTGGGTGTGGCTTCCCCCCCGCTCAGTCCTGTAGTCCGCAGACAGCTCCTTAGTTTTGCTAAAGTTGATCAGGAGGTTGTAATCCAGACCCCACGACGACCGGGTTCCCACCTCCTCTCTGTCGGCTGTTTCCTCGTTATGGGTGATCAGGCCATTGACGATCGTGTCGTCGGCAGACTCCACAACGACACTGAAGGAGTAAAGGAGGGGACGGAGCACGCCGTTTTGTGGGGCACGTCTGCCGTGATTCAGGGTGGAGGAGGTGGAGCTGCCTGGGGTCTGGGGGACACCAGCGCAGGGCAGAGTGTGGGGTCCAGGTCCCTGAGCTTTACCGCAAGCTTGTGGAGCACAATAGTGTTGAGTGCTGATCTGTAACCATCAAACAGCCTGCTCACACATGCATTCCTTGGCCAATGGTGTCATCCGTTGACCTGCTGGTTCTGCAAGCCATCTGCAGTGGATCTAAAGGTGAGGGTAGGGGGGTGGTGAAGTGTGCTTTCACCTGCTGCCCCAAGCACTTCCTCACAGGGGATGTTAGTGCCACAGGGAGGTAGTCTTTCAGGCAGAGGGCCTTCTGTTGTTCTGGTTGTTCGGGGACTGGGGCAATGGTGGTCTTCCGGAAACGTGTCGGGACTACCGACTGAAGTAGTGATTGCCTGACAATATTCAAAAGTACATGGTCACCCCGTCGTCATGCAAGGGTTTATACTTGTACTGAGGGATTGGCAGGAGTCGGCCGCACATAATTGCAAAGGGCTTGTTCTCCTGGACCATCTATATACCCTTGGCTGTAGAATCACTCTGGAAACGTGCGGAGAAAAACACACACCCACAAGGCCTATTTTACTTTTGCAGTCGGTAATAGTTCTAAGTCTGTTCCACACGTCCCTGCTGTTCGTGCCCATACCTTGAGAAGTGAGAACACGGAATCAGAAAAACCAAAGAGAGTAGACAGTCAGCTAGACAGTGAGACCTAATGAAAGAGAACCACTCCTGTCTTGCTGGGTTTGGGGGTTGGAATGGTGGTAGGCAGGGAAGGTCTTTTGTCCGCTGGTAAAACATTGTGATCCGTGGGTGAAAAAAGCCCTGATCATTAGGCTACTACACAAAGACTGGAAGTGTAGGAGTAGAATGAGGAGCCTATGACTAATGGGGCTGGTCATTGAGGGTCTGAACCACATTGTGTTTCTATTGTGCAGATGGCCTCTGGAATAAAGCTAGTGAACAGGTGCACTGCATTCCTGTTGGCCCCCTTTCTGTTGCATTGTGCGGAACGGAGGACATCTCTCAACCACTCTCACATCTCTGTTAATGAGTATGAATAACGCTCAATGCTCCCAGTACAGTTTAGGCAAACACAGCAAGCTCGCGTTTGTGTAGAGGACCCCATGTGAGTCGCAGATATACTTACTGACTCGGAGTAGGTTACGGTGTTGTTCAATAAGTGAATTGTGTCTGTGGATCGTCATGACTTAACTCGGAGAAATACGTTGCACACATTTTTGTCATGCCGATTGCTGGACGATGGTAAACAACAGAGAGATTATATGATTTATTGCAGAAAATGATTGAATTATTGACTATAAATATCCCTGTCTGTTAACTTGATTGAACCCCAAACACTGTCTGACAATCTCCCCTCTTAGTATGAGCGTGCTGTATCTCTTTCCCTGCACTAATTCCAATTTAATTGCCAGTTGCCTCAAGGCTCTTCAATAACAGTAACAAATGATTTGATTTAGTGGACCTCATCAGACTGCATTTTAAATGTGACTCGGCAACCCCACTTGAATTCCAATGAAGCACTGGCATAGCCTCCTGTTTACTAATGATCCACTGCTGGAGATGTCTGATTGAATCCCAGTCGTGAGGAATGGGACCTGCTAGCTTTGTAAATGATCCCAAACCCAAGTAGGCAGAGAAATAACGACCTCATAACCTAACATTAACCACCGCTCTGCAGGACTCACACATTATTATCAGTGGAATTGATTACCCGACGGACTGACGACTCGGTCCTAACTCGCGTTACAATCTTCACGAGAAGGATGGGCAAAATGGCTTCTTAAATAGCGCCGTGAACAGCGTGAAACCCTGTACGTTATGTGTGAGTGTATTTAACGGGTAGTTCCTCGCAGATCCGGCACGAGTAAAACTAGCTTGTGTTTTCCTCTCTGTATTCCGCTCCACTCCTCGCGCAACAGGAAAGCAGCTCCAAAGTGATGCCAGGTCACACACAGGATTAAAAGGATTGTGTTTTTCCTGCAGTCCTGCCTTTAATGGCTTGATATGGCTACTTAACATTCTGCACATAGCTCATAGTGTAGGCATCATTCAGGGTGGAGCTGCTATCAGCCTCTCTCTGTGGACAGACACAGAGGACTTCAGAGGCTCCTGGCGCATAGGCTTGATGGGGATTGAGGGGAATAGTTCTTTTTCTAACATCCCATAAGGCATTGATTATGTGATTGACAGTTCTCGCCTCCTGTATGTTGCGTGAAATATGTATCTAAAAAGGGCCGAGGCTTCCGAGTCAACCTGAATTATGAACGTGTGTGAAGTCAGACTGAACGCATTTCAAGCCTGTCAGCGGGGGTTAGTTAAGGTAGAGACTCTTGGCTCTTTGAAAGAAAGCGTTCTCCTTAGAACACTCAAGAGGAGGCTCATAGTTGAGTGACCCAGTTTGCCTAGCGAGTGTCTGTTCGGTCCTGAAATAACCGCTTCTCCGTCTGTGTGCCTCCGCTTGGTCTCCAGGGACCGACATGGCGGTGTTCTGTCTGCTGTGTGCCAAGCGGTTCCAGACCCAGAAGGCTCTGCAGCAGCACATGGAGGTCCACGCCGGCATGCACAGCTACGTCTGCAGCCACTGTGACAGGCCCTTCCCCAGCCACACCACCCTGAAGCGCCACCTGCGCTCGCACACAGGTGAGGACCGCGTCCGTGACCGCCGTTAGCGGCGCCTTCTTTCCGAGGCATGGCCCTCGCCGTTCCCGTCGACAGGTCGGATGACTTCCCGTCAATTCTGACTTCACACCTGAGTTCCCCAGTAGGGAATTGAAGCGTAAGACCAGGATTTTGTACTCTGCGCTAGATTTACTGTTGCTGTATGTATTTATGTAAAAAAAAAAAAAAAAAATTATGATGAGGTTTTTTATAACCAATTGTATCCATTTGATGTTTTTGCGTTTTTTCACACACATTCACGACTGACAGTTCTATAGTGATTCTCACTAAATTGTAATAAATATCTAGAGAAAAGCTAATTATTTGTGTTCCTCTGAGAGTGAGTTATTAGATGAGACTGAGGAGAGAGAGACAAACAGGAGGTTGAGGGGAGGACAGAGGAGGACAGAGGAGAACAGACAAGGACAGAGGTGGACAGAAGAGGACACGTGACCAGACTTTGGGATAAGAACATTCTATCTGCACAAATCCGTTCTGTGATACTGAGCAGTAAATATGTGACATCATATATCAGAGATCGGTCTATTGAATTTAAAATCTAATCGTCCCCTTAGAGTTACTTGAAGTTCAGAGAATCAAATCCCTGAGACATTTGTAAATCTTTGTTTTATGGGAATGCATCCAAAAATCTATTCCAAAAAGTTGAATCTGCACAGAAAGATAAGAATATAGTATGTACATGTCAGTAGAAAGATGGAGACCAGTGGTAAACCTCACTCCCAGATAAGCCGATGGGGATCTTGGAGGGCAGGATGGTTTTCTGGCCCTGTCGCACCCTAGTGACTCCTTGTGGCTTGGGCTCCTGTCAACAAAAACAAGGTGGAAGGCTGGAGAATGCCTTCCTTCCCTGCTATAGACTGTCTGGTAGTGGGAACAAAGTGTAATAAACCAGAACGCCACAGGATGATCTTTGGGTGCTAGGTACTTCCACATTGCTGTCTTTCAATCACAAATTGAAATAAATAAATAAAAAACAAGGTAAAAAAATATATATAAATATAAAAAAAATATAAATTATATATGTATGTTCAATATTCACTTGTTAATGTAAAGTGAGTACACTAAAACTACAAATATAAGTTATTCTAAGGAGGACCAGGAATATTGCTAAAGTTTGGCTTAGTGGCTGATATATTTTAGTTATTTACTGGCATTTAAAGGCATTAGACTACTTGTTATGTGTCAATACAATGTGGCACATCTATGCAATACTCGTTCCATGGATGTTTTTGGTATTAAGAACAAGACAAAAACAGCAGTGCCTCTTTACAGTGCATTACACGTTGTTTCAAAGCACACAGATTTATTTCTCTTGACAATCATAAGCTTCAATTATGGAAGAGGTGGTGAAATCGATCAAAGTTATTTTGCCCAAAATGGATGCCCAAGTTTTCTCCTCTTTACCTTAAATAACACGCGGAACCGTTAGTATGTATCTATTGAATTAGCAAAAACACAACTGATGCAACAGGACAAAGGTAAACTGGAGTTTTGCCAGTGTTGTGTTTACATTACTATTCCTGAAAGTATTTTTGTGTAAATGTCATATGTGTCTTGTAGCAGAGTCGGGGCTATGTGAAGCATCAAGCCGTAATGAGCAGTGCTACAGTATGTATTCTCCTATTTGGCTGATGCTGTGGACACTGAGCTAATGAGACACATAGGTCATTGCAGATGACTCAAAGCCACAGCCTTAGAGAGAGATGGATCAAGTATGGAGAGCACCGCATGACTGCAAGACATCCATTAGCTATTAGCAGGCGAGCAAAGAGTGTCCTTAAATGACATAACACTGTTCACATATGGAATATTTTCCTAGCGTGATATGCAAACCTTTCCTGTTTTTACTTGACCTCTACGACTATCACTTCATTGCACAAGCGCATTGGCAACGATAAAGTGGGTCTAACCTTTTTTGTCTGACCTGGGCGTGTTCAGGTGACCATCCGTTCGAGTGCGAGTTCTGCGGGAGCTGCTTCCGGGACGACGGCATGCTGAGGGGACACAAGCGCATCCACACAGGAGAGAAGCCTTATGAATGTAACGGCTGTGGCAAGAGGTTCAGCCTCAAACACCAGCTGGAGACCCACTACCGCGTACACACAGGTTAGAGAAGCCTCATGAATGTAACGGCTGTGGCGAGAGGTTCAGCCTCAAACACCAGCTGGAGACTCACTACCGCGTACACACAGGTTAGAGAAGCCTTATGAATGTAACGGCTGTGGCGAGAGGTTCAGCCTCAAACAACAGCTGGAGACCCACTACCGCGTACACACAGGTTAGAGAAGCCTTATGAATGTAACGGCTGTGGCGAGAGGTTCAGCCTCAAACACCAGCGGGAGACCCACTACCACGTACACACAGGTTATAGAAGCCTTATGAATGTAACGGCTGTGGCGAGAGGTTCAGCCTCAAACACCAGCTGGAGACTCACTACCGCGTACACACAGGTTAGAGAAGCCTTATGAATGTAACGGCTGTGGCGAGAGGTTCAGCCTCAAACACCAGCTGGAGACTCACTACCGCGTACACACAGGTTAGAGAAGCCTCATGAATGTAACGGCTGTGGCCAGAGGTTCAGCCTCAAACACCAGCTGGAGACCCAATACCGCGTACACACAGGTTAGAGAAGCCTTATGAATGTAACGGCTGTGGCGAGAGGTTCAGCCTCAAACACCAGCGGGAGACCCACTACCGCGTACACACAGGTTAGAGAGCAGTCTACAGTACGATCATAACCACCAAGCCTGGCATACATCTAAACAATACGCGGTCATAATTGCACACACACATTACCGATTGGGGGGGGGGGGGGGGGTTGGTCAAATGGTGCCTCGGGTTTTTGCCTAACGTAAAGGAGAGGTTTTTTAAGCCCTGTGTCGTATTGTATTCCTATAGGCGAGAAGCCGTTTGAGTGCAAGCTGTGTCACCAGCGATCCAGGGACTACTCCGCCATGATCAAACATCTGCGCACCCACAACGGTGCCTCACCCTACCAGTGCACCATCTGTCAGGACTTCTGCCCCAGCCTGGCAGCCATGCAGAAACACATAAAGACCCACAGACCTGAGGATGTTCCCCCGGACTGGAGGATAGAGAAAACCTACTTATACTTCTGTTATGTCTGAGCAGGTCTTAGACACTAAGAACACACTATGCTGTGGGTGTCTCTGCAGGTTTTCAAATGATTTGTTCCTCTAAAGAGAACCAATTTGATCATTTCTGTGGCTTGATTGGTTCCACCATGAATTACCACAATGTTCCATCATAACATTTAACCTGCAAAACTGTATGTGTTGAAGGATAAAAATACTACTTGTCAGGTTATCTCTGCAATGAAAGTAGTGTTGCACTAGAAAGCAAATTGAGTTCTATCTGCTGTCACTTATTGTGAGACGTAGAATCGAGCATCTCTGGTAGAATTGCAGCACTGTTTTTACCCATGCTATTCCTGTCTTATTATTTTCTGTGACATTTCCTGTCATTTTCTTTTTTGAAGTGTTGTTTGTTTTCAGCATGTTTTACTTGAATGGCCTCAAAAATGCTTTTGATGATTTCTTTTCCCTGCACACATAATACGCATATGACTTCCTGTCAGGTTGTCTATCTGCTCATTGACAAGCATAATTCATTTTGCTACCAAATCATTTTTATTTTTTATTTTGCCCAACCTCAACGCAGTTTATTTTGTTATTAGAATAAGCCCTACCTCTTGAATATTTAACTTTTGCACAGAGGCAATAGCACATCTTAGAACTGGTGTTTTTCATTGTGTTTTCATCAATCATAGCTTTACCTTCAAATGTCATTTTATATTGGTGAAGCAGTTTGAAATGTTCAGTTAATGAGTTATTAGAAGTGATTTAGACAGTTGCCTGTTGAGTGGAAAAAAATATTTGAAAGCCTTCTAATGGCTTTCATGCATAGTTTTTTTAATCAGTAGAATTATAGCAGTCTGTAAAATCACAGAGTTAGAGTTTTGAAAAGAAAGAAAATGTGAATACAAGTGTTGTCTTTTTTTACTAAATGTGAAAAGATGATTCTGTAAAGTTGAATTACTAAAAGCAGGTTATGGTCAGTGGTGATGTCTGTTGCTGTAAATGTACAGAGTGTCATTGTATGTTATTCCTAGAGGAGAGCCAAAAAAGGGCCTCTCTCGTTTTAAGACGGTGTATTTTTGTATTACAGTGAATTGCAATTTGTTTACATTTGTTTTGATTTAAGAAACATCTTTTCTCGTGTGTTTTATAAGTCTCTGGTTTAAGTAAGAGCCCTCCCTGTGCCTCTTTTATAAATGGAGCATAGATGTGCTGAATACATGAATACAGTGTGTTGTATTGATCGTTGTTGTTCCTGGGTGTTTGTTTATTGAATTCCACTGCCATGCCCTAGTAGACCCCATTGTCTTAACTTCTTGTTTTGAAACAAGATACTTCTGAGTACTACAATTTTAGGCCGCAGGCAACTCAAGCCTCTAAGCAAAGTTTCTATAAGGTTTTCTCTCAACACTCTATTTAATGTATGAATTACATTTGGATTTTGAATTTATCTCATGTAAAACCTGCACAGAAAATAGGGAAAACGTCATGTTATTATTTTCTAATGCTAGACTTTGGGCATCTATAGGCTACACAATGGCCTTCTACAACAAACAGCCAACACTCAGTGCCATGAAAACAATTACAAGCACTAACTCATCTTCACTGTACTACTATCTATTCTACATGCACATGCACTAAGGATCTAATGATTTCTGTGGTGGACCAAAACTAACAGAGCACTTTCAAAAAAAGGTTTTTCTTTGATCTTCGTGTGTTGTAACAAAACAGAAGTTGTTTTATTTGATGTGTGTACAAGAAGAAAGTGATGATCATCATTTAGATAGCTAATATGTAAATGTTTCAATGTTTGTCTACCTCAGCACCAGTTATGTCAGTGCTTGACCTGGTGTCCAATCAGGGTTGTTCTTCTTGCCATCTGTGTTAAATCCTTTTGCATCACAGCTTTGTGACACTGTGTGTGCAAGTGTTTTCTCAGTGTGGGTTCAGGCACATCTCTCTTTACGCATCAGTGTTCTGTGGCATGATGAAAAAAAATAAAAATAAAATAGTAACTATTTTACACCGCTGGTCTTTATTGTGTCATTCGTCAAATGATTTCCTCCGGTCAGTCTTTGTATACAATTCACACGCACTGCATTATCGTTTCCAGTGTCTGAAGATGTTTTAAAAAAAACAAACAAAAAAAACAATGAAAAGCCATTAAACGTTGTCTTGAGGCTGTGTTCCCTGTCTCATTGCGTTGTTTGCTTACTGCTGGAGTCATGACAGACGGTTTGGTGACCCTTAGTGGCATGAAGCCAGACCTACAGCTGTGTGGCTTTGATAATGGCTACAGATGTGGGGAAGGATCAGTCCCTGTCTGGCTTCTGTCCCACTACTGTACCACACATTGTTGTGTCCATGACTGAGCGGAATAGCAGCTATACAGCGGTCATTGACAGGAGAGAATTCTTCCAAGCAGGTAGTACCCTTTTCCTTTGGGTTTGGGGGTGGGTTAGGGATGTGTTGGTACAGACCGTGGCAATGCTTGTTATCCCCTTTTAATGTTGTTGTTTAGTTCAGTGAGATGAAAATAAACGTTCTGTTAATGATGTTGACAATTAGTCTATTCAAAATGAGGGGGGGTATGAAAATATAATTATTTTATCCAAAAGCATGGTTAAAAACACATGGCCTGGCTGTAGTAAACAAATTCCAACATTTACTAATATTTGTTAGATGAACTGCTCTGCTACTGGACTGGAAACATTTTATCCCGTGGAGCACTGTTCAAAAAAAGTTTCTACTTATATTACCACTAGCGTGATGTATTGTTTAAAGTAATACGATCTTAGTTAATGGGGCTGATCAATAAATATTATTTCATTTTGATGTAGTTTAGGAGCATGAACTCCATCACACAATAGGTGATAAAAGTAGTAACTTCTTTACAACATCCAAGCCATTTTGTTTTGAGCAGTGTGCTGTTCAACACAAAACGGCTACTTTAATAATTGCGTGATGGACTGCTTTGCTAACGTACAACAATATTATTTAACCGCGCTAACACAAAAATATAAGTTAATATCGATGTAGTTCAGGAGCATGTAATCCATCAGATGCATTGGAACCATTTAGAAACAATAAAAGGTAGACTAAATATAGTTACAAACGTGCAAAAATGATTATCTCCTCCGTAATCTCCTGAATTCCATGGTCATGCTCTGTAGACGAGCAGATTGATTAGACGAGCTGGTGCTAACGCAATCTCCTCTGTTTAATTAGCGAGAGCATGCTGGGCAGAAAAGCAAACGACATTATACACCATCTGGACGGGAGAATGACTGGAGCAGCCTCCCTGCCCTCCCATCATTAGTCTTTACAATAAGACACAAAGAAGGGGCACATCAACTGGAAAGAAGTCTTACTCTGAGGCACATCATTGATAATGTTTATTGAAAGAAAAGTAGTAGTAATCAACACAGGTGCTAGTCTGGATTCTCTGTGTTTCAGGTGACTTAAGCGTGATCTCCAACAGCTCTCTTCTATACGGGGACTTTGGCAATTAAGGACTTCCGTCAAAGCCAAGAAGAAAGTCAAACCCGGAGCATCATTTGATTCCCATGGGTGGCCAATGTGAATATGTTGGCATTCACTACTGTATGTCACTCTGGATTCATGTCTGCGAAATGACACACATTTACATTTGAATGGTATTGTTATCATATTCAAGGTTCGACAGCTTTTTGTAACTGGCTTGTTTTCTTGATTACAGGTCAACACTAAGGTATCTTTAGCCGAACTAACAAAACTCTCCGGGACCAACAGAAGGGGTCAGTGTGATACCATGCATGTCCGCCATACAAGGCTGCATCTATATTCAAAACAGCCAGGCATGGCAGAGCCCAACAGACAGAGAACACTGCCTGTCAGTCAGAGGACCATCCAATCACAGCGCAAAGCAAGGCAGATCAGAATTGCTCTGAGCTGCACCAGGTTTGACAATAGCTCTTGGCACACAAAAGGCTCGAAACCTGCTAATGGGAAGATTACACAGAAAAAGTGCACATTGTCATACAAGACTACTGGAGACATTGAACATAAGAAGTCCAGTTTAAATGGTTGACGGTAACATCGCTCTTTCACCAAGAATGGAATGTGTTGCCGCTCATTATCCAAGAACTAAGGTAACTTTATGTGCGTACCTAATACCTAATATTCAGCCGGTTAGATCTAAAGTACAGCTGGATCCTCTTCGTCTTCCCCCTGTGTTACATCATTACCTGGACAACCTTTGCCGAGCTCTACTTCCCGGATGCCTGGTTGCATGGTGCCTTTGCACACATACAAGACCCAAAATGGCAGCCATGCTCTGAGAAACTGGACAGTCTCCATTCCGCCCTCTCTGTCTCATTGGATAGCGAAATCCTCAATGGCTTCTGCTCTACAAGGGCCTCAGCCAACTGCATGGATGGGTTGATTCTCAAGATGGCACAGAGCATCATTGAATCGGTGTTGGACGCCCTGATGCTGGGCTGCATCCTGGCCAAACTAGCCAAGCCTGAGACCAGGCTGCCCTCACTGCTGTTCAGTCAGCGCTGTGTAGTCTCTGAGGGAGATGAAAGGACCTGTGTGATGTTCAACGTCAGAACTCTGAAAGAGACTCACATGCTGGCCGCTGAGATAAGAGTCGAGCTGATCAAATCTCGCCACACCAAAGAGGGAGAATGCATCCCGTTGGAGCAGAGGGAGTTGACAATGGGGAGGGGGCTGAGGTGAGGTGTTGGTGGCCAGGCTTTTCACAGCGGAGCCCCAGACCCTGGAGCACGTCATTAATGAACATAGTCCACTCTGTGGCATCAGCGCTCCTGGAAATGGGAATCCATTGAAATTGTGGTGATGGTGGGCGGAGCCGTCCAAGACCCAGGTTTGCACAGAGTGGGCTGTAAATTGTAAAGAAGACATTTGTCATTCGTATTTTTGGTCGTAAATGATTGATACATTAATTATTCTGAAAACTTTTCACTGAGTTAAAAGGATCCTATAAAATGATATGCCTGGATTGAACAACAAATACTGCGTACAGTATAACTCAAGTATGATTTTTGATGAACTTGAATCTTAACACGTATTACATTACAGACAGATACTTTCATACAAGAACCTTCTACACTGAAGATGAGATACTTTGGGGACAAAATCAATCTAGTCACAACGTGAGATTGGTATTGGTTCCAATCACAAAACTGTCCCTCATAGTGCAGAGATGGCAAAGACACAGACAGGAAATAGGAGGGCACAACACACACAACATACTCTCAAACAGGTCTAGAAAGTATATTACCAGTATTAATAGATGCCATTTTACTGTGAAACACAGTCACTAATAACAGAAGGATAGGATTTAAGAACCTTCGAAATAAACATTTCTTTATTTGAATCCTGTCATTTGAAAAGACAGAACTGTTACTCAGTGTTTATGAAATCAATATATACTGTACATATATTACAGAATATGAATACAATGTGAGAACATCTGAAATATCTTTAACTTGCTGATGCATAGCAATTGTGTGCCAATTGTGTTCTACACATTTTATCACGTTTTAGTGGTGTTAAAAAAAATATGAGTGAATTTAAAGTTATGATATAAATAATGAGTGTTTCATTTAATGACTTTATTGCATTTTTCAGTGCTAATTTAATAAATAGACCAAATCGATGTGACAAGATAAACAAGAGTCATTAATACTGTTCCATCACCAGCAGAGGGGGACAACTCATTAAAATACAGACTCCAACCAAAGTTGACATTATCTTGTACAGCATATGGAATTTCATTGCAAGCATCACGAGAGAAAGATTATGTCAATCAATGTGTTGAAATTTACTGAAATCAATCTGTTATAGATCTATCTGGAACGGATTTCACCTCCTTTGATCAACTGAGGGAAAGCTATAACCCCGTTAGGAATAACTTCAGATACCTTCAGATTAAAGACTTTGTATGGAAACACCTCCCCACATTCCACATTTCCAGACCCTTCATTTAAAAAAATATGCCCAACATCAAACAACTTAGACTAAGCATTTTTTTTAATTAGTCAACCTCCAGTCAACTGAATTATTAAAAACAATATGGAATGAGTAATTGGGCTCTGAAATAGTTGGTGGATTGGAAGGATATCTTAGAAGGCATTCATACATGCTTTACAAACTCTAGACACTTTCTCAATCAGTGAACTCCAACACTAAGCTCCATAGGATGTTTCCTGCCACCACTCCAATGCGTGCCAAGTGCCATGCTCCCAGGCGCACACTGCTTCACAGCTTTGACCATTGCTCTGAAACACGCCCCCCAAATACATATCTCACATTGTCTAATTCTGTGAAAACGAATGTCTGGATTTGAGGGAAACATAGTGAGGTTCCTTAACTTATGATAAATTGAATTGGCAAATACACAAAATTTTGTATATTCTGTAAAGAAATATGTTAGGGCATTTTGCCTAATACAGACCGGTTGAATGGGAGGGAGTACATAGAGAAAGGAGGCTCAGCTTTTTTATTGATGTCAGAATGGCTTTTAATGTGGCTTTTAATGTGGAAAGAAAATGACAGTAACATTGTCTAGAATAAAACAAATCGGAAATAAAATCAATTCTAGCATGTTGGCTTAAAGTATTATTGTCACGTCCATCTCAGGTCACAGAGACAGATCGACAGATCTATAGACGACAGACTCATTACAGTGGGTCTGACTTCTGCATAATTTCATCTGATAGCGGTCAGATGAGCCAAGGAAATCCAGGCTTTTTTTAGGATGCTGCCTGAACACTGTCCAAGTGTAAGGAATGTTTTCCCTGGCAGTTTTCCTTCTCACCTGGCTTACTCCAGAACTAATTCCATACCAGGCCCACTGAAGATACCAGAATATCAAAGGTGCCTTCTGCTCACTGTAATTCTAGCTTGCAGACAAAATCTAATACTTCTAATTTTTGAAATGCCTTGATGTTTTGAACTTAAATACGGGATTTCTCGGGTTTTAAATCTGTTTGGCAGTAAAAAGAACTTAGTACTTCTCACCGCACATTGTGAACTGTAAAAAGTCCTGTTTGATATTAACAATATTTATAACTGAGGAAAGGTAAAACAAACATCACTAATCACAAAACAAATTATTTGTGTCATCTTGTTTTTACAGCTGTTGGTGATGAGTCCATGTCATTCTCTAAAGGGTATTCATGTGAAAAGATACATTCTCATGTTAAAGGTGATACAAACAGTGAACATCTTACCTGTCACCTGCAAGAACAGTGATCATTTTGTTCTCGAGCGCCCTGGTGAATGCCTTTTGATTCAAAATGAGTCTGACTGGGATTGACGTGATATGAAGCTTTTCAACAATCTGTAATTATGACCTTTGCTCATGAAGCTATAACTAACAAAGTTATGTCTGCCAAGTGGAGACTCTGTTGGTACAGGTAAGGGTGTCTCTAAGCAACTCTGCCACTAACTGGCCTATCAGTGACTCTCTGTCTCTGGAGATGTTCCCCATAAAAAAAAATTCGTTGAGCCTGCCTTCATAGGCCCCAATGACCTCCATGGCAAAACAACAGGTTCATTCAGCAGCAGTGCACCACTGATGACCTCATTGTCTCTTTTTGAAGGGAAAATTCTGAGTTGCATTCTGTTGAAGTGCCAATGGTGGACCAGCTGTGGGCAGAGCGATTCACTGTCCCTCACCTAACCCAGGCCTAGATGAATGCCCCAGTGCCTGGATTCACACTTTCTTCTGGAAATCAGCACACACAAGAAATATGGTAAGACAGAAAACATATATTTCTCTTGAGTATCTAGTGTCTCTTCTTTAGCTAGTTTCATTTTCACTATCTCCTGTAAAACTTTGTGATATCACTTACTTCACACCATTTGGTCACAGTCTATTGACTCACTCTATGAGTGTCAACATTGCTAGCAACAAAAGATGTGGTTTTCATTCTGCCTCTGTTTACATGCGCTACTTTTACCGTGTATGTTCATTTGGAGCTGAGTGTATTTGAAGACATCATAATGTTCATCAAGTTTATCAAGTTTTCCCCAAAACAATGTTGGGCTCTCCCAATAGTCAATAAGACATGTATTCCCTGGAAACAAAACGGTTCTACCAGTAACCAAAAACAAGACATATCCTACAAGGAAAGCCAAAGCACCCTTATAGGGTATTTGTTTCCTTTAACATTGTTAACTTCTTAATAATGTCATATATTATTTGCAGGTACATTTGGGAGATTCTGTGTATGCATGCATTACAGGTGTTAGGTTATTAGACAGTGTTATATCTATAGGTATACTTCTTAAAAAGGTCTACATTTTAGAATAGATTCACAAATAAACAACATCCTATTTTAACACTATGCCACAGCACAGATCAATTCTCTTAGTATTTAACTTGAATAACATTTGGAAGGTCTGACTTAAAAGGTTTTCTATCAAGAAAACAACAGGATAGACTCTATACAAAATTACAACAAGCAACAGAACAGAAGAGAATCACTACACATCACACATGTACGTCACGTTGGTTGGGATTCCTACTTTCGGCTGATAAATGATACATTGTGCTTCAGTTCACACACCTGGAAAAACATCTACACACACTTCTACACACCTGCCATGTCAATTTCACACACCTGGACAGACCCTCTTCTGGCATCACGGTTCTGCAGTTCTCATTAAATATGTTTGATACTGGGGGTGAATAAAGAGGCTTCTGTGTGTACTGTAGGACGAGGGGATACAGACAATGGTTTACGTTTAACCGTCTCAGAAAAATAATCATGTCTGTGTTTATCATGTGTTCCTGTTGCAGAGTCTTGATGGAGAGACATTATCTGTGATTGAGAACCCTGTAGCTGTCAATCATCCTTTCCACCTAGAGAAGACAGGAGTTGGAGGGTCCCGAGAAACTCAAAGTCAGAGCTGTCATGACTGGCTAAGAGGAATCCGCTCCACAAATCACAGTAAGGCATTCCTTGGTGCAGCACTGTCTAATGGGGCTGAAACCACGGGCTGTCATCAGTAGGCTTCATTATCAAACGTGTTCACAAACAAGGCATGCTATCCAATTACAGTACACAGCAACGTCAAGCTTTAGTCTTAAGTTAAAGCCCATGCCAACTAACCTCTATGTTTTATGTACCCTGTTTACCAAGAACTCCATTTAAAGCTTTCACAATGGCTGTGTAATATATTTGAAAGCCTGACCTGAGGTACATTTTTATTTCACAGTAGAAACGTATTTACCAAGCATTTGAAAACAAGAACTAGGTAGGAATTCATCATAACTACACAGTATAATGCAGTAGGATAATTCAGCAAAATAGTGTATTTACTGTAGATACAGTGTGTGTTTCAGATTATGGGTCTCCATGTTGTGTACCCCAGTAAGATTAGCTAGTGCTTTAGGCTATATGGGGGAATGCGGGGCAATACGTTTAAAGGGAGTGAAGAGTTTATAAGAGAGTTTACCTTTACAGAGGTGGAGACTTTATCATTCCAAACGTGCTTTCAAACCAGCAATGAAACCAAAGCATTTTCTTTAAACCGCCCAATATTTAAAATGGGTTAATACATTAGATTCGACTGAAATTGACTGCAAAGGTCATTGCCTCGAATTTTTTTTTATGGTGTGATTATTTAGCAATATCTGTTCAATACGTTTTCTTAAACATCCTCCATAGCTTCATTTTGGTTCCAAAAATGTACAAATGTGAAAGTAATGATTAATACATGATTAATGATATATTAAGGAAAATGTTGTTCATGTGTAGTTATTATGCATGACAAATGAAAAAAGGTGTATTTGCTACCAAATAAGCAGATCATTTGTAATTTAAATGAACAGAAGTTGAATACTGGCATGTAATTATAAAAACACATATCTGAAAATATTTTTGAAAATAAATATTTACACATAATTTAATATTTATAATAACAATTGTTTTTGCACCAGATATCAACTCAAATATACACTTATTTTGACTTATGAATTATGACACTGTACATCAATACATTCAGTGGGTTGATCTCAGTGTTTAATTCAGCCTCTTGCCTTTAATGTCAGGCCATAGACTGGTGAGACTACTGGTAGCTGTGTGTGCAGTGGGACTTCTCGGAGGTTTAGCAGTCGGAGTTTGGTTTCTAGGTAAGACATCTTCCCTTTGTAGTAATGTTTAGACTTTCACTTTGTGGATAAAAAAAGTTAGTTTTTCTAAATTGCAGAATATTGTATTTTATGATTTACATAAATTAGAGGTATAGTTGATAAAGTATGCCGCACATTTACACTATATTAATACAGCCCAGTCAACATTCAGATAGGCTCTTTGGTTGGTTACGTTTTATCACGAAAAAACTATTTATACAAAAATGTACTAGCAAAATTTATTTTAGAGACAAGAAAATGACTCAAGCTGACAACAAATATGGAAAACGAATTTCTTTGGAAAGCTTACATCAATATATGCAAGCGCTTCACACTCGGAAAATGAAAGCTCAGAGCCAAGCTTCCCTTGATCGTCTGGACAGACTCTGTGAATTCCAAACAAGCCACTGATCCGGAACGGAGAGGGACCAGGGAGCTGAAACACAGGTGGAAGAGGGAGGACTCTCCACTCTGAGGTTTACAGGAATCAACAGGGGGCAGACCCAGACAGATTCATGAACTTTTCTCTCTGCAGACGTTGGGATTGAATCAAGTATTTTCCCCTTATGTTTGTTTGCACCCATCATGTTGGGTTGGGCCCCTTCCGACATGGATGCTAAATCCAGCTCTTTTCTAGTTAAACTTGCGGATTCCAGTGATTATAGCCCAGCTGTAAATAGGGATGGGCCCAGCGTAACGAGGTCAAGTCCTTCTGGCAGCACAATGTTGTATTTGCTCTGATCCATCCTGCATGTCAGAATGTGGAGTAAAAGGTTGAGGTCTTCGTGTGACCAAACCTCGTGTGCACCAAGCACATTGGTGATGTGTTTGTGGGTATTGACGTTTCCAAAGATCTTGGGCTATGTGTACGGGATGATCTGGATATATAGCTGTCGATGTCGATATACCTATCTGGGTATGTTTATGATTGTTAATGTATTTATACTATGTATACAATGATTTGTGTTCATACATATACAATACTGTGCACACTTCTTAGGCACTTGAATGGGGGGCGTAGTTTATGGGTATATGCATATGAACAGGTATGATTATTTTTTTTTACAGAAACATATGTGTTGCACATACCCAAAGCGGACCCATGCCATCGCTTTTGCAAATCAGATCATGTCTCCATGTTCCTTCAATCCGCCTACAGACAAAAGCTGTGAGAAGCTGGTCAGGGGAGGCTGACTTAATGCTTCAAGACTGCTTTGACAACACAGATGACAAAATGCTCCCCAGCCACATGAAAATAATACCGGCAAAGACTTGAAAATGTGTAAAGGACATTGTTGCCAGAATGACAATTCTGACTTACACCACATTAGGATGAATTATGAAATCCGAATCACGTTAGACGTGCATGCAGAACGTGCTCAAAAAAATCCAATGGCGTGCAAAACGTACATATGTCGAAGGTTTATGCTCTGAAGTCTATGAAGGACACAGACATAAATACAGACTCATACTAGAATCAGTGCTTGACAATTAAAGTCTGACATGCTATTATGGATCTCAAGAGCAAATCAAAGTACATCTCCCTCCCACATTAGAAGTGCTCAGCACACCCTTTTCAATGTATTGTACTTTGAAATGTGGTTCAAATGGTTCAGGTGGGGGTCTGCAAACATACGTTTTCCAAAAAGATGGTCAGCCGTAAACAAAATAATTGTTTCTCTATTAAATGATTCCCAAATTCAACATGTTAAATAGGCCACTTGAAAAGGAAATAGTAAAAAGTATACAAGGTTGTTAGGAATGTTAATTAGCAAACGTTAGTCAGGGAAGATCTGCATGCGGAGTTAGGGTTAGGGATCTATGTATGCGGAGTACGCAAGTTGTTAATTCCACGGTTGGAACATGCTTTGGTAGGAATGCGACTGGAGTTTAGGCTAATGCTTATCTTAGATAGGCAAAAACAAAAGATGACAGTTTACCACACTACAAGCAAGGTGTTAGCAGATGGAATCATGCAACACAAGGTCTCAGGTGATTAGGGTTCAAACTTTATAAAACCTATTGGTTCAAGTTTGAATCATATACCTGATGTGAATGTAATGGACAGTCCTAAAGAACACACTTTTTTATGCTATACTCTCATTTTCAATTGAGATTATTTTATGTCTTTGTAACATACAGTAGTGTATGGGCATGTTTTGGACAGCGTTTGTGCAAACGTCTATGCTTTTGGAACACGCCAGGGAAGAGGATTGCTTTTGTCAGTGGCTTAAGGAGATTCTGATTCTGAACCTTATATCCAAAGTGATGGTCTCAAACGTTCAGTGAGACGGCTTGAGATGGGATCAACACACACACTCTGCATGGTTCTGTCGTCCCTCCAACAGTCAGGTTGTTGCTGCGACCCACCTCGTCCCAGAGCCCAGCGGGCCTGGAAGACACCAAGGAGACGTCCTTCTGTAATGTAACTGAGGACATGACTGTGGCGGACCCCAGGAAAGGTCAGTGCCTCACTCGCTACAGATCTTGTCTGTCTAGTGGGCTACATCCCAAATCGCACCATACTCCTACTAAGTAGATGCTTAGTAAGTGAAACCCCCACGGTAAATTGATCTGAATAAGTGCACACTGATCGCTAAATGTCAATAAAAAAAGAAAACATATATAAATAATATGAAAAGAAAACAAGCGTTAAACATGGCTAAGGTTGAATAAAATAAGATTATGAGTTTGTTCAACAAAATGACATATACGGTGATGTAACATTTAATTGTATTGCAAACACTAGCAAAAGGATTGTGAGTTGAATTCAATAACAGCTGTTTGCTTCACGATTGCATACTGAATGTGTCAGGTTTCCACCCTGACCTGCGCGCTGCTGGTCCAACTGCACCCTCTGGTGGACTATGAGCGCGGTGCGCCTGTCAGTCAAAACCACTCCCAGTCATTAAGCACCTGGCCTCTACACACACCTGTCCCTCATGAACTCATTATCCACCCTACTTAGCTTCCTGCCTTTCGACTTCCCCTTGTCGATTCAAACCAAG
>JACXGK010002254.1:0-49323 GCA_016801125.1 Novumbra hubbsi | reverse complement strand
AATGCAAATATAGATTCAAAAAAAAAAAAACACACAACGGACTGTTGTTTCAGTGTGGCGGTATCTCGTGGTGTAGGACTTGGGTTGAACGGAAGGGTTTGTTTCTCCGGGAGAGCAGAAACCAAGCGAGAGCACTAATGTCCGGATCTTTCGTGGGAGATAGGGTCTCCAGGCAGGAGACAGTGTAGAGTTCAGCTGAGAAGGCGTTTGTATAGTGTAAGAGCTGAGACTCAGGTAGCAGTGACATATGTTATCATATCACCTTCCCTCTCCCCCGTACTTTTCAGAGAGGTGTGCGTGTTTTTGTTTGTTTGTGTGCGTGCGTGTGTGTGTGTTAGTACACTAGGAAGTAGAGAGACAGCGGTAGAGAAAATACTCAAATCTGGCTCCTGCATGCAGCAGTTTTCTCTTTTATCCCAGTGTTACTTCCTGACAGGATATGAATCGAATTAGAGGGGGGCAGAAGGCCTGGTAGTAGGAGAGCCTTCCTGTCAAAGACGCTAGCCCTCCTAAAACAACCGAACGGAGGAGATTATACTGGCACTATTCAATATGGGAGATGAAAACTAAGCCACTCTACACAGTTGCTTCACAAAGGATGTGTGGGAAATTCTAACTTTTCACTTCCTTCTCTTTGACACTTTGTGAGAGGAAGCCAGGATCTCTCTGAGATCTGAATTTCAGCCACTTGAGCCTTCTCCTCGGGGGAAGGCAGTTTGCCTGCATGATGGAATTACTGCATTTTAATGAGAGTTTTATTATACCGAAGTGTATCAAGATGTCAATGTTGGGATGATGATTATAAAGTTGTTGCTATTCCAATATTTTTTTAGAAAACAGAATAGGAGCGTGAAAGTGTTGTTGTCACTTTGTCCTTAATCTATCTATATACCTTATCAGTGCCATTTCTCTTGTCTAAATTTACTGTTGAAAAACTTTGTTTGCAAGTGGCTTCCAGTTTTATAATGTGGGATTAAGAAATTACTTTTTATTATTAAAGGTGTGAAGAGAACAACCAAGCAAAAAATTTGAAACAACATCTGTGTGCTGAAGAAAAATTCCCGTTCGGCACGCGTAACTTTGGGAATTTTGGTTTCTCCTGGATTTTTGGATTTTGTAATCTCAGATGAAGACCAAAGGAGGGTGGGCCCTAATCTCTCAGCACAGGACAACATTTCTTAATCGCAGACGTTCCTGTAATGAGCAGGAAGCCTTGTAAGAACACAGTCCTTTAGCCAAAACTCCTATGCCAACATCAACACGAGAAAACATTGCCCATCTTTTTGAAAGCTTTAATTTGAGTGTCCAAGACATATCTGATTATTGACACATAGATGTTTCTTAGCATGGTCCTGGGTTTGCAATAGGATGCTTTTCCTTGTTTCAAAAATACCAAATGCACTCACCCCTTCCATCTCTCTCTAAAACACATATGTGGTAGCAAACCCTCGTTTTGATTTAGGTCTGTTTGTAATGGAAACGTTGCACCTTTCTACAGCCTTTTGGTACGTCACCCAGCACGTCACCTGAAAACGAGGTGGCCGTCTTACCCTGACCTGGAATAGACTATTGTATCCCTAGTGTTTTATGTTTAGTTTGATTTGTTTCTCATAAAGGTGATGAACAAAGTTGAGTTGACTTATTGAATTAACCTCATTGTCATTTAATTTGATCCCTAGTGACTGTCTGTAACATGTTTGCATCATGTGCGATATTAATGACTGATTATGGCTATGGTTTGTGGGAATGGGAGGTAGCAGTTCCTAACCACTAATGCAGGGTCAGATATTAGTTCATCCCCATCATGTTTAATGTTAGAATACAGCGTCGCGTAATCTGATCCTGGATCTGTGTTTAGGGGTCTGTGTGTGCGTGTGTGTATGCGGGTTGAGGAATCATAAGGTAACCTTGAAGGGCTGTTTCAGCTTCAAAGATGTTCTGATACATGACGAGACAAACCTCTGAGTCAATGACTATGACGTCAAAGGTAAGCCTAACGACACAGCAATAAATGTTCTATGTGTTTGCCCAGAGTACATGATGTCATGGTAATTATTGTCTGCCTGCTGCATCATGTCACTGTCATCAAAACAACAAGTCATTGCCCTGGTGGAGTGGTCTTGCCTTTCATCCTAACAGCGAATCAGAATGCGTGTTAGTGAGAGAGCAACCAAGAGAAAGCCATTGGTTCAGATGAACAAACGCAAGGGGTCAAACCACTAGATAATGTGTGTATGTCGACAGAGATTAGTTCACTGCGAAGCTCTTCACTGCACCTTCAACACACGGGACAGAATATGTTATGTGTTGCCAACTTGCTGACAGGCAGCTGCGTCATTCAGAGACCATGTTTAGTCGCAGGCGTAACACTGCATCAGCGTTGTTAATGTTTGAGGCCTGCACATAACTGTGTACTTTCTACAATGTCTCTGCTATGTTATAAACTATTCAGTACTTTCTGACACATGATTTTCTGTGTTTGCTGAGCCTTAAGCCAATAACCAATAAAACATTTTGTTGTGCGATATGTCCACAGATACAATGTTGCATCATGGGATATCGGACTACACAAAGAAGCAGTTTGCTTTTTATTCCAGTGTTACTTCCTGACAGGATACGGCTAGAAGTAGACCGGGGTGGCGGTTCGGGTAGTAGGAGAGCCTTCCTGTCAAAGACACTGGCACCAATCAACAGAATATCTGGTGTTTTGGTGAGTTTCTGAACAAGAAATTCCGGGCTGTGTATATTGAAATAATGACACTCAATTCTAACGACATGACACATCATTAAAGGGTTTACCAGATGGAAGTGGAAATGCTGTGTGGGAATGTTACCAATTGAAATCTGACTTGCAGCATCTGACGTAGCCCCGCAGGATTACAGGACAGGCTGTTGGTGGTTCAGGCAGCCGTCGAGCCATTCCACCTTGGATATTGGTAAAACAACCACTATGCAAATGTTGTATTGGTTCAAGCGCATCTCATTGAAATAGCCCATGGAAAAGCAGACAGAATTATGGTGAATATCTTGTCTGATAAGGCGTAGGGATCGTGTCTGTGTGCTAACAGCTAGTTAGCTTTGCTGGACTGCGTTGGTGGGGTAAGAGCAATAACATTTAACACATGGGCAAAGAATGTTGAAGGCAAACCTCCCGGATAGAACTATACCTAGGTCACGCAAAATAACTTAAATGTATATTAAATTAATACAAACATAAAATGATGACAGTTACAAGGATGTTCCTTTGTATAACAATGTGGGTGCAAACAAAGTGATAAGTACAGTGCTTGAAAGGCCCACTGAAGTAATGTCTGAGACCCCTGAATAACTGGCATCCTTCAGGCTATAGTATCTCAGCTCATGTTCTGATGTTGGGTCTGATGAAAGTGGATGATGGCACACGTCTCAGACTTGGGGGCGTTTTATTCACTGGCAGAGGCCCGAGAATCCTCATGCTTCACCACGGGCTGCCGGGTGATCTCCATGTGCATGGAGGTATACATGTGCATGGAGGTCTACATGAGCATGGAGGTCTCCATGGGCATGGAGGTCTCCATGGGCATGGAGGTCTCCATGGGCATGGAGGTCTCCATGGGCATGGAGGTCTACATGGGCATGGAGGTATACATGGGCATGGAGGTCTTCTTGGGCATTGAGGGCTTCTTGGGCATGGAGGTCTACATGGGCATGGAGGTCTACATGGGCATGGAGGTCTACATGGGCATTAAGGTCTCCATGGGCATGGAGGTCTACATGGGCATGGAGGTCTACACGGGCATGGAGGTCTATATGGGCATGTGAAGCACCTGTGTTCTGAAGTAGGGAGTCGGTGGCTCATGTCAATTATTTCTCTTGTTGTTATTCTCTCATTGTCCTTGGTCACAACTATGAGAGATCCTGCCAAAAAGCTTCCAGATAAACACACCTGACAACACACACATACGCGCACACATAAACACAAACATGAAGGCTGCTTATGAGAAAGCGCTGCTGTCATCCATCAAGGCCACGTGTGGAGCCATGGCAGTAATCCAGGCCCATCGATTTACCCAGCGACACCAGAGACAGAGATAACGATTATAGGAGCAGCACAACAAAAAGAAGAGTGAATCAGCAGACAAACTGAGCAACAGAGAACGGAATCAGATCAGGAAATGGCTGTCAATCAACAGCCCCCTGGAGATGTGACTAGAAACCCAAAATAAATCTGATCTCATCTCGCTCTCTGTCTCTGAGTGTATGTGTGTGTGTCTGTGTGTGTCTGTCTCGTTCATAGGATTTTGTGATGCATACTGATAAAGGAGGAAGACATTCCTATCAATCTCACAAGAATTACATTTTCCATTGATTGACCTGGAATATTGTGTATGAATAAATAAACCATTTAACTTACAGAATGGGGGAGAGTAAGGGGAGTGCTAATGATTGCTACAGGATCAATAGTGATTATGGATTAGCTGATATGCCTTGGGACTATATTCCTTCACTCTTCTTCCCTCTCATCTATCTCGCTTAGGAAAGAGAAACTGGTATACCTGGAGTTTTCATTTGTTGGATTACATTCTGAATGGTTGACAGTGTTTACATTCCATTTGTATTTTAGTCCTTTATCCAGAGTGACGTACGACTAGCAGCATTAAAATGATTCTGATAAAAACTAAATATATTTAGGGAAAGAAATAAAGAGATTTTAGCACTAAGAGGCGGGTGGGTAAATACATGGGTAACCATGAGAAAGACAAAACAATATGACAACAAAAACTAAATATTGTACTGCTCTTTCTCCAGAAATACTCTAGACACCTAAAACAATCCTGTCCAATCAAGTAACAATCATTTATTAAACGGCACTTCAAACCAACTGCTACTGAACTTTAAATAGGCCTACAAATTGAACACCGGCCTGAATGCCTACAAAAAAAACGATATAGAGCCCCTCAAATGAAAAGCCTAAATAACTGTGAATGTGTGTGTTGGTGTGTGTATGTAATGCATAAACAGTTTAAATCTTCTTAACCACCCCCATAAAAGCTCCAGTTTTGACTCATCTGTCCAAAGGACATTCTTTGGATTGGAGCTTGTCAATATTTTTATATTCTCATAGTCTTTTTTATGTTTTCCTTTCAAAAGTCCTGGGTCTTCTTACATGGAGCCCAGTTTTTATCAAAAAGTGACGGATGGTACGACCTGAAACTGACGTATCTTCACCTCTTTGGCAGTAATCCTTGGTTCTTTTCTACCATTTAACCTATCCTACTGTTCAATCTGGGGTCGGTTTTCCATTTGTGGCCGTGTCCAGGGAGTTTTTTAAAGTTCCACGGACCTTGAACTTCTTAATAATATATGCAACTGTTGTCACAGGAACATCAAGCTGAATTTATTTATAATAAAGGCATACAAGTATACATGATACGGTATCTTTTAATTGAATCACTTTTCAGGAGCTGTAAGTATACAAACGCGTTTCGCCACGTAATGTCCCATATTACAGGTAAACCAGGACGCATGAAGCAGAGTAAACAAGGAAACGTCTTGTATTGCTTTAATAACTCACCATCCACTGATTACAAAATTCTAAGAGACACAAGAGGCTTGACGCATAAACATTACACCGACAGTGACCGACAACACTGGGGCAGGAGGGACGTATATAGGGACTAAACATGGGGTTAGCAAGACACGGGTGAAGACAATGTCCTAACAATGTCTCAGGAAGATGCCTCAAGGTAGGCTTTCTCACAAAACAATCGAAGCACGCAACTCTTTTTTGGGTTTTAATAACATTGTTTTTAAATCAAAGAATCAAATAGTGTCATAATCATTTTCGCAACACTATTTTTTTACAAGTGATGTAATCCAGGAAGTTATCATGTGTTTTTTTCCAAAGTATTTGTATTCCGACCTATCATTTTAGCTCCTTTGACAAACAATGGCAGTACTTTGGGTCGTACAGAAGAGCTCTGATACCGTGATCGTGGCACTGCCATGGGATGACACCTCTGCTAGAAGTTAGTTAATGCCCTCATGTTCTGCCCTACTAGATCTGCTCCGGGTCAAACTGTATGTGCTAGAATTGTGGAGCGGAAGCTTTTAGGGGCAACAACCCCCAAGCCAGGAAGTGGTAGACGAGTGCTGAAGCAGCATAGTGCTGAAGCACGTAGCGCTTGTCCCCTGTGGCATCACTCGCCACAGAGTTCCAAGCTGCCTCTGGAAGCCACTTCAGGACTACAAGAACTGGGCATCGGGAGCTTCGCGGAATGGGTTACCATGGCAGGGCCGCCGTACCAAGCTTCACACCAACATGAGCAACGCAAAGTGTCGGCTGGAGGGGTGTAACTCAAAGTCTGATCCGGGGCAGTTCCAGCTTGCAACTTAACAGGACCTGGAGTATCTGCCTCTGTCTTGATGCCAGACTCCACAGGACATCTTCTGGGGTCTCATAGGTTACAGGCTTCTGTGGGACGGCACTGTTTTAGCAGCACACATAATGTTTTGGCTCATCAGTGTATACATGCAGTAAGTCTTTAGGAAAATGCCGGAATAAAACCTGCTTCAAAACTGACATCTAAGTAAATATAGGGTCTCGTTGCTAAAATCCTGAACCATCCCACCTTGGAAGGTTTCTGTAAAGTAACACAAAGCGTACTCAAGGATGGGATCAGTGAAGCGTGTACTGTGAAATCAACAGGCATCAACAGGTCACAGAATAGTAGTGTAATATCATTAATATATAATAAGCACCTTTAATTAGATCTGGCTTGTAGCACGTTTTCTCGTTACCATGCACATTTCCATCTTTCTCTACTTATAAAATGCAATGATAATGTTGTTTTTATTGTTGTTTGGGGGAGATGTACTCCCTCTTTCCTACAAATGCAATGACATAGTTATTCTTCTCATGAAGATATTTTTGTTGTCAAGTTTGCACGAGCACAGTGCTTAGAATGAAGTACAGCAGTACCACAGAGCTTGCCAGCTAGGACGTTCACCCTTAAGAGGCCACTAAAATGCACATGTTGATTTTAAGACTTAAAAAGGGGCAGTTAGGGGAGATAAAACCATGTGGTTAAATGCAGATATGTGAGGGACCTTAATTGTTCAAGCTAATGGCTATAATATATACATTATTTAGGCTTTTCATAAGCATGCAAGCTTACATAGCATTAACTTATTTAACCATTCTGCTAATCTATCGTTCATTTTCAGACATACCTTAACTCAGGGTAACAGGGGACATCTTAGTGTCAGTGTGTGAACCTCAAATATCTTGGTTATAGAACATCTATTGATTAAGGAGGATGTAGAAACCATTGATCAACTCAATTCTGTTATGTGGAAATGTTAGACAGCTAATACGGTTACTGATTAACTCAACATCAACATGCAGTAGGTTTACTTTATATAGCAACAGTGTTTAAAAGTACCTTTCATCTAGCCAATCTTGTGTTTGATAACTGCTGTTTTTCCTCAAAATGTTTGAGGTGAGATATTTTGGGAAAGTTCTATGCCAGCAATGAAAGAACTGGAACATTTTAAGTTCAGGAAATTGTATATTGACCATTGTACTTGCTAAAAGTTGATGGTGGTATAAGAAGCTGGATGTGTGTTGTGGTGGTGGTGTGAAAACACCTGTTCTGCAGTAGATTCCCGCAGGCAGCAAGTCACTGGAAAGGTGACACATTGCAGTATTGTGTTCAGTATTCTGTTGGTGTTCTTAACATTTTCAATATATGTTTTATTGTCTCTAGCACAAGGATCAACTGTGTAAAGATCATGCTCATGTTTATCCAGCTTCAAGGTGTCACGTTTGTCAGGTGGTTGAGTTATTTATGGAAAAGAAACATTATAAGTGCTAGGGATGTAAATTAATTTTTGCATACATTTTGGGCAAAATAAAACTATTTTGGGATCTTGAAATTCAGCACATGAAACATTAAATGATGCACTTATATTTTTGTGTATTTACACATTATCTATTTCCTGTCTATCTCCCTCCCTGAAATATCTCCATAATCTAATCTCTATTGCTTACTCTCAGCTATATCGTCTTCTCCTCATCTCTATCACTCTCTCTGCTAAATCTTCATCTTTTCATCTCTATTGCTCTCTCTGCTATATCCTAATCTCCTCATCTATCTCTTCCTCTCTCTGCTATATTTCCATTTCTTCATCTCTATAGTTCTCTCTGCTAAATCTCCATCTCTTCATCACTATAGTTTTCTCTGCTAAATCTCCATCTCTTCATCTCTAAAGTTCTCTCTGCTGTATCTCCATCTCCTACCTCTCTTTTGTTCTCTTCTCACTGTCAGATGTAAATTTGTGTTCTGCTTCTCTAACACCTCCAGACTCGCGCACAAACACACACACACACACACACACACACATACACACACTGAAAGACATTATATCAGCAGCAGCCTAATGGTCTTAGATTGAGAGTTATCGTGGTAGGTTAAGTGCATTGGTTCAGAGAGCAGCAGCCTTTCAGCCACACGTTTCTATACATCCCTATGTTCGCCGTTCTGTGTTGACAGCTGCCGCTCCTCTCTAACCTGTACGCTCCTAACGCTGCACAGTGGGCTCCCACATTGGATAGAAACAGAGATGGAGAATGACACTTTAATACCTGTACATTGGGTTGGATGTTGTGCAATTAGAGGGTCTAGTTCCGTGTGCACCCACCACCTCAGCCGGTAACAACCTGCTCAGTCTTCCAAGTGAGACTCTCCCCACTATCACATATTCATCATGGCATTAGTATGGCTCAGTTAGAGGAGCATGGCTGGCTTTAAACGTAATCTTCTCTGATAAAGCAGTTTTGACAAGGGATGTTTACTGTGTGTGTGGGTACATGTGTATGTGTACAGGGGAGAGACAAATAGGTATAATGTCTCAATCCACCCACATGATGGTGTTCGCTGTGTAGCTGAAGTCAGCGTCATGCAGGGATGGAGGCCACTGAATAGAAAACTGGATTTATCTCCATGGAAAGAGAAAGAGAAGCTGCACAGAGAGGGTGACGGTGAAGCGATGGAGGGCTTCTTAGAGAGAAAGAAAGTGACATGGATAAAGGCGTACGTAAATAGCGAGAAAGAAGAGTTTGTGTTTGTCTGTGTGTGTTAAAGACGGGTAGAGAAAGACAGAGAGAGTGAGAGCTGGTGTCGCATTGCTGCACTAAACACACTTGGGAGGTGGGATGACAAATAGCCCTTATTTAGCCAGGAACATATGCTGTAGACCCACAGGACCCAGGAAGTGGTCGCAAGCCAGCACCTATTGCACAGGATGTCTCCACGGACAGGATTAAACGTTACACGTCCACCTGGAAAAACAGAGGGCAGTGACAAGGAAGAAAATTCATGGATTTATTCATGAACTGATCTGTAGCTGAGATGAGAGGCTCAGTTGTGGGAATTGGTGAGAAGGGGGTTTTAAAATTCCAATTCCGGGGCTTTGCTGATGTGAATCTCAACACCTACACTTATCGTGGCTTGGCCTTGGTCTCGGCAGCACACACACGCGCACACACACACACACTCAATACCAAACATAGATTAAATTCCCAGGATGCAATTCAGCTGTAATAGATCTTACATTTTACGTTACCAATCCTCTTTAACCGTGTTTCCTTTGATTCAGTGCTGTTTCCTGACATGTTCATATGTAACTACACACACACACACACACACTTCCTGTGTGTAGGTTGGCCCCTCTGTTCCTGCCCCAGTGTGTGTGTCGTAGTATGTCTAACAGGCAGGTCTATCTACCCCAGCAGGCACACACTCTCCTACCATAGTGGAATGACTTGGATGTTTGTGTTTAAATACTGATGACTCTGCTTCACGCATGGAGAGAACCTCTACGGGAGAATGGCCTTTAGTTACACTGCAGGGGTGTACAGAGTGTGTGTGTTTGAGCGCGTGTGTGTGTGGGGGGGGGTGTTTGTGTCTATGATCTCATTTGTTGGGTCACTTCAAAGTCTGTGAATGGACAGATAACTATAAGAATTGGACCCTGTAATCCTTCTGATCTCCACTACCATGCTTTGAAATCTGTGATCTGTGAGGAGGTTTAAAATGGAAAAAAACAGACAGATCAAAAGAAAGGACAGAAATGATGGAAGGAGGAGCAGATAGAGAGAACATTGATGCTTTGAGAGGCAGAAAAGATGGACCGAGCGGCTACAGATATAGACAGTAGGTATCCTACATGCTGACACACGTGAAGAGGAAAAAGTGCTTCAACACATGGAGGTCCGCCCAGTGATCCAGCGTAGTTCACAGAGATCCTGAAGTAGAGTGACCTCCATCACTGTCATTCTCTCTCATCCCATCTACAGTCCTTTATCCGGACTGTAAACGTCGCTATCGTTTCATCTCCGCAACTAGGAGTGTGAGCATTGTTTCAATTGGAGATCCTAATTGAGTTATAGAACCAATATTCTAACTTCAATAATATTCAAACTTGCATCGTGTACCTTCCTACTGTACTTTATTCCCTCAGTTTGTCATTGTCATAGAGTTGTAGCTATGATCAATGCAGTGATATGTTGCAGGAAATTACAGTTTGTGTACTGTCGTGTAGGGTGGAAAACATAGCAACACAAACAAAACTTAAATGTATTTCTATTCTTGCTTGATGTAGGATTTTAGCCGCTCAACAGTTCGAGGTCTCCTTTGTCGTATTTTTCTATTCATAATGCGCCAAATGTTTTCAATGGGCGACAGGTCTGGACTGCAAGCAGGCTGCTTTAGCACCCAGACTCTTTTGCTATGGAGCCATGCTGTTGTAGTACGTGTAGAATGTGGTTTGGCATTGTCTTGCTGAAATGTGCAAGGCCTTCCCTGAAAAGCTGTGTGCTTAGAAAAAGCTGGATGGTCCTTCTTTAGTTTGGAGGATAAAGCATCCATGATTCCCCTAAAAAACAGGACAGTTTT
Source organism: Novumbra hubbsi (assembly GCA_016801125.1). Classification (NCBI taxonomy): domain Eukaryota; kingdom Metazoa; phylum Chordata; class Actinopteri; order Esociformes; family Umbridae; genus Novumbra; species Novumbra hubbsi. The sequence goes on along the minus strand of JACXGK010002254.1, from coordinate 38,386 downwards.
TCACCTCGTCTTAGCCAATCTTAAATGAGCTTGGTCCAGAAAAGGCAGCCTCAGTTCAGAATCTTGATTATATATGGTTTCTTCATTGCATGGTAGAGTTCTAACTTGCATTGTGGCAGCAGTAACAAACTGCGTTCACAGATAATGGGTTTCGGAAGTGTTTCTGATGCCATGCATTGATTTATACTATAGAATTGTGTCTGTTTTAAGGGGTCTAAGGGGCCCAAATATCACAGCCACACAATATTTATAGATTTCTCTGGAATCTCAGAATATTTATTGAGATTGCACTATTATAATCTCACATATATATGTATCTATTTATTGTTATAGCCACTCTAACTCCTTCTACAGTTCTTACACTACGGAGACATAACAGGTATCAAAATGTGCGTCTCGTTTCCGATTGGGTTGGTATCTGGTCTGATATTTTGTGAAAGGTTTTGTTGTAAGGTTTAGGAAATACTAAGTTTTTGTGACGACACTAAACGATGGGTAGCTAGCCACACTGAACGCCGGTTACCTAGCAACTTACGTTAGTCAAACTTTCTAGAATGAGGCCATGCAAATGGTTTCTGGTTCTGAAGTTTGCAAGTTATGCTAGCTAGATACGGTACTGTTTATGCTCTGACAATAAAATGGCACTGACTTCTACCATGGGACTTACTTTGTCAAAGGGAGATTGCAAGATAAGTAGATTACCTGTGTTAACTTATCCACAAGCTAGAAACTGGATACAGCTGCAAACACACCTTACAATTTCCCCAAAATCGTTGCCATTTTAGGTTGAGCAACAATAAAAAATGTTTGCACTAATTGCTTGGCCAGTCATTCACTGAGTGGTGAAACCCTCCATATCCTCACTTCTGACAGACCCATTCTTTCTAGAATTATCTTTTAATACCCAATCATGTTATTGACCTGTTGCCAACTGAACTAATTAAATGTGTGATATTTCACCAGGTTTAGTTTTTGAGCATTACACAACTTCTCTTGTGTTTCCTTAGTCCCAATTTATAAAATGTATGCTGCATCCCAACTTTTTGGGTAGCAGGGTTGTATAGTAAAACGGTTGATTTAGACATTGTCAAAACCTCACATTATATATTTTTATAAAAAAAAATTGAAATGTTGCATTCATGAGAAATGGTTAGGAAGAAGAACTGTTGTTGGATATGAAGCTGTAAATGATCGTAAATGGAGAGAGTGGAGGCAATAACAATGTGGTGGCTTGACATCCAGATAGGTTTAATGGAAATTAGAGAGCAACATTTCCCCATTCTTACTCTCCCTTGGTTCATATTCTGTGTCCGCTGGTGAATCTGATTTCATTTTAAAATGTATTGTACCAAATAAAAGGTTGAGGTAAGTAAACTATTTACAGAAAGGGAATAATAACCATCCCAGCGTTGCGTCTTATTTCCTGCTAGATAACAGACTGATTTCCTAGGAACCCAATTTCACTTCAATCCCATACAATTCAGATAATAAGACCCAAAATGGAAAACAAATTAGATTGTCTCATTGGTCCAATTTTCATTGAGTCACATTAGTATTCCTGATGTTTTTTTGATTGACAATGTAAGTATGTGTGGGTCTGTGTGTGCATGTGCGTGCCTGCCCCATTCTATGTGTTGTGACACAGCTACACTAGCCATCTATTAGATGTACTAGAGGCTGAAATGTGTAGCGCTGGGCTGTTCTGTGCTCCTGAGGGAATCCATTAGATTTTGTCTGAGGGACACAGTGTTTCAGCCCAGTTTGTGACAGATGTTCTGTCTCTCACTCACAGGAGGAATGTTTCAACTAGACAGACAATAATGTTCCACTTTATACTGCTGCACATTAATAATGTGCACATTGTCAAAACTATGGTGATTTGACAACAATGATAGACATTTTGGTCTCACCTTTCCTTTCACTAAGCCCTTCAATCAATAACTTGCGATGTGTTCCTGATCCATGCTGGTTCACGTCCAACAAACTGCTGACACAGAATGTTGCATAAGATCACTTTCCAGGATGCCTGGGTTAGAAGACTAATATTATTATTATGGGTGACTTGTATTGAAAGGGTTAATGTCAGGTGTTCACAGAATACACTGTCTTTTCCATCTCGATTCACATCATTGCAGATGTCAGTACTCATTGTTATACAATTGCATTAACATTACACTCCTGAACACATGGTCTCACACACACACTAACACGTAAATCCACCCCTCCACTACTGCTTGAAAGGCTCAGTGTGAGACTTGAGATATAACAGATAATTGAATGAAGCGCTGACCCAGCAATAACGTCTTTCTACCCTCTTTTTCTCAGACATAATTTAATATTTTAGTTTTCCAGGTCGGTAAAATGTGTACATACTTGGAAACTGGACACTAGTGAGCACTGATACATGTCCAGGTGTTGGTGTGGGTGGAGCTAGTGGTAAAATCCAAGACATTCATTTACAAAATCTGGTAAGTGCCAAGATTTACTCTTTTGCAATTTGATGAAGGTGAATGGTGAAAAGAAGAGTCCCTTTAGTGTTATTGGACATATAAGCAAATCCACAAAACCTTTCCAAAACTGTAGTTTGTTTTTTTGCCTCAATTTACACTTTCTTAAAGTGTCCAGTTCTTTGCTTTATCTAGTGAGCATCACAGGACAACCAAAACCATCTCTTTGTCGCAGAGATTCATATTTGTATTAGAACCATTGCATTTCTGGGTTTTTTCATTTTTGGGTAATGATTATTTTTATTTTATTTTTATGTTTAGCATGTTTCAGTTGCTATAGTGGCTCATGAGAATCATACAGCAAAGTAAAGAAAATTAGTTCTGGAGACAATCTTGATTCAAACAAGTCCCAATCATGCATGTGTACCTCTGCAAAAATACATCAAAAGACAGCATTCTAGCAATGCAAAAGATGAATGGCTTATAGAGGCAAATTGACAAGTCTGAAAATGATGTTGCTAGCACAAACACACAGGGAACTATGGGTAAATAAAATAGATGACCTCATTCTTTCTTGGCCCAAAGACAGGAGGCCTCAGACAGTTGTTGGTATTTGAATTTGACTCCAATGATTGCAATTTCAAATCCACATAGTAACAATTCTTTTGAAGCATGTCGTTAATCTTAACCTAACCTTAATCCTAAACCTAACAATCTTTGTGTAGAGGTTATGGTAGTTTTCTCAGTATCATACTCATATTCACATATAAAATATTGTTTACTTTCCATATCAGTGTTTGCTTTTTGTTCAACCATATACGTGTATTTTCCACTAGACAAACGTCAAAGGCTGCCGTGAGACTGTGACAGCACTTCCAGTATCTGGTTATGTGATTCAACTGGATGGAAAGGTCTGCTAGTTACAGATATGTGTCATTATAGAGAGATGTTCTGGGCCAGGACTTTTCCTTAACAAGAGGAACCGGCAAGGTGACAACTCACAGTCACACACACAATCAGCCATGCACACACTGTCCCTCTCTGCATGTGTGAGACAATTTGATTGAATTTATTCAGCGTCAGACACTGATGAGTGTGCTGGAGAGTAGCTAGTCAGAGAGGCTAAGACCCACTCTGTGCCTGCCTGCCGGTCCCACCTTCCAGGCAGTCTGTCAACACACCAACGACCCCATCGATGACCTCTCCCACCTCAGCCACCCTCCTAAATAATGACTAAACAAATCGTGCTACCTGAACAGGTTTCTTTCAACATGCTGTTACCCTCGGCAACCAACCATCTGTTCTATAGAGATTAATGGGTTCATGCTCACCCCATCCAAACTCCAACTAAATAGCTCCATTATTCTCGGCTCAAAATTGCTCATGTTGACTGTTGAAGTCGAGATATGTGTCTTCTGGTGCAAATCAGTTTATGCGGCATGCTCAGCTAAGTAAATTCACACTAGAATTCTAATGTAATGGGGGGAACACACTCTCTGGCCTTAATCTTGATTTAGCACACAGACACCCAATCCATAGGAAGGAATAACCCCACAAATTACGTAACCTATAAACCCAGAAAGTTCCACCCAATGTATCGTCCTCCGCGGGAACCCTGAACTGGATTAATCCATGAAGGTTTCCACTTGCAATTCATCTTTTGTTTCTCTGGAGGCACAGTTTTGGTTTTGGCACTTTGGCAATGCTAATAATGCTAATTCCAGGCTAGGACAGACGTGAATAATGGCTTGTCGTGAACATTATTTAATGGGCATTCCAAAACTACCCTAGGTAAGTGTTATTTCACAGCAAATAGAAATCTAGGACGAATCATACCTTATCTCACAATGATGCAGCTCACTGTGATTATACTACATGAAATTCTAGGTCATATCTCTTATAGTATCTCATATTATTACCAAACTGTACAAAGCTGTGATCAAGAAAAAGGGAAGAATTCAGAAGCAAACAATGATACAATGTATCTCAGACATGCACAAGCACCTACACACACTGAGAAACTCGTTTTAACAACTCTCCATATGTTTTTTGTGATTCCTTCAATTTAATCAATTATTTTATTGGCTGGCAGAAATTGTTTTTCTGCAGGATTCATACGCAAGAATGGTTATAAATGAACGGATTAATAAATGTTCTAATGTTATAATAGACAAAGCTGAGTAGAATCAAATCATGCATAGGGCCTTTTCTCAACAATCTAGAGAAAAATGTGTTTATTTGTATGTTTGTTTACAGGTTGTAGCACAAATCCTACAGCAACAGAACCAATGGCAGGATTCATACATTCTTCAGCTCGGTGCTTTAACAACCACTGTTCGATTCCCGTGAGCAGAGATGAATACCGATCAAGCTGCAGGCAGCATTAACGAAAATAAATACTTGTTTAAAAATGATGATTGGGATCATGGTTGTATAAATGAATAAAATGATTTGATTATTGAATGTTAAAATAAACACAGCCTCGTAGAACCGAACAAACAGAGCTCTCTGATCAATACATTTCAGTGTGAAGCTACAGCAGTTCTGCAGCAGTTCTCAAATAATATGTGTTTGTCATGCTATCTGCCGTGAAGCAAAAGCAATTCACAGCTTGATTTGTTTTTGGTAATTATGGACACAGCAACTAGAGTAGTATGAATTTAACAGGTTTTTACTGGGGTGTAGCCAAAACGACCTGGACCTTAATGCAACTGAATCCAAATACATGGTCAATGACATCAAAGGAGCCAAATGTCCACCCTAGAATTTCTAGAAATCTGTGTTATGCCCATGCAGTATCAATTAATCAATCATCTTTTATTTATAAAGCCCTTTTTACAATAGCAGTTAACAAAAAACCTGGCCTCAAAGACCAAGCAAGAACAGGGTTGGGGCACAACGACTAGGAAAACCTCCAGTACCGTATTTTAAACATTGAATTTGAATTGAATTGAATTGAGTTAACGCATATAAAGTTCATATTAGAACGCGTATTTAACAGTTGAAATGTTGATGCTTTTGATTGTTCAGAATGCCTTGTTCTTTATTTGTTTTATTTTGGCTGCTTGTTTCAGCACCTTTGATTTAACGTTTAGTTTGTGTTGTTTTTGTTTAAATAAATTCACTTATTAGTTAAAATGTCTGCATTTGGTTCCTACAATCACCACACCCATGACAGAATGAGCAACCAACCTATGGAACCAGCAACATTTTGTTCATTTTATATGCCGGAAATGGGGAGGAGAAGGAGAATGGGCTGGAATCCCCAGAGGTCTCCCAAAGTAATTATTTTGGGGGGGGCTAACTGGGTACCCAGGGGGCAGGAGTTTTGGGGTTCCATCACCACACCCGTGACACACACATTCATTTCCTTCAGTGTGAGAGTATGGGCATGTAAAGTAGTTGAATTTATCTTAACACAATGTATGATAGTACTAACTGTACGAAGGACACAAGGTAGGACATGTGATGTCCCAAACACCCTGTCCGTATTACCTGCTAGGAACTATGTATGTGACTGCCATAGGACTCTTTGAATAGACCCAGGGACTAAAGGTTAAAATATACCATTCAGGGGCATTTTGTAGGTTGAACTTTTATAATAGACTGGGTGATGGTTGGCTATGACCACTGACCACCTCCGATGGGTTCAGGCATAAAATCATTAGAGAACATGTAACATGGAATATCTTCTGGAATATCAACAAATGCTCACCCATGACATACGGTTCTGTGGTTTTGTTCATGGATCACAAGGGGACAGAAGCTGACAAAGCAAATGCAAATAACTTTAATTTAAGTAGTTCATTGAAACATGAAAATATTGCTTGGAATAAATTTATTTCCCATAACACTTAGCCACAACAACTAAACATCCGACCTTTTAAGGAAGTGTACAGCAGCTGTTACCAGGGCAAATATTGACCATTAGCAAGTTAATGTCTGGATTGCGCTTTTGAAAAGTTTTTGGTTTTTGTGTGCTGTTACATTCTGAGGCAAAAATGTCTGTGTTTCTATATTTATTTCTGATCATTTTTTATCCAATCGGTTTAGAGCTGTCCTCCCTGCTTACAGCAGCTACCGCTGATCCAACGAGGCTTTACAAAACAGCCGTCAAACTACAACAGTTAGATACAGCCAGCCCATCGTGCCCACAGATCACTTATTAAAATTCCAAATATGAACATCTGTCTGTCAGCTGCTGAAAAAAAAGGCCCCTGACTTAATCAAATGTGACTTCATTTGTCATAGGCAAATTGCAGTTCAGAAAAGCAAGCATTGTTTTGAAATGTAAATAGAGAGCGAATGTCAATTACTTGCATGTCGATTTCTCCTGCCATAAAGATTTGACCATTGATGTTAAAACTAGTCCAGGGGCTTGATTTACCATTGTTTCTTAGAAGCAATCTTAGATTTTTACTCAGCCGAAAAGGCTGTAGGCATCGAATGAGTGTGATTTAAAAAATAATCAGCATGTCTGTTGGTGGTGGATTGTTTCAATCATAAGGGCTTTCGTAATAATGTCTCTTGATTAGGATTTTATATATATATATGTAAATAAATATTTAGCTGAATGCTAAATGATCACAACCAAAGGGGCTTACATCAGAGAATGAGCTTACCATTTGATTTGTGTTTTCAATGATTGTTAATGGGGTTACAATTGAACTTTATGTGGATTCATATCATTACAAATGTACTTATGAGGTCAAATTACATGAAATACTATCGGTGCAAAGACAATGACATCGAAACATTATTAAATTATTAAAAACCAAAACATTCTGAAACAACATTTTCCAAGTTAACGAGTCTACGTTTCTGAGGCAATTCCCTCAATGTCATTTAAGACCGTCCTCGAGCAAATATTCTAATTGATGAATCCTGTACTTTGTGTAGAAAATGAGCTCCCTGAGAGGGTCATGTTGCCTGGAATCAATGATGTTCCAGTATTGCTCTGTGGTTCAGAAGGAATTGCTTATTATTCCGGATGAGTGCCTCATTCTGCCTCTCATCACTTACTTGCCAGAATCCGGTACCTCATATTAAAGATAATTTTCAGTTTTCCTCGTAAAACTGTTTAGTCCAAGCTAAAGTTGCCTCCTCGTTGATTTTCCTACTTCCTTTATAAAACTAAATGTGATTTTGTAACAAATACCTAATGGACTATTTTAGGTTGGGCCAATCAGGGCTTAATATTTGCTCAATACTGTAGACAGAAAGACAGCGTGGATGGCGTGTGACGTTGCTGTGGCGAGAGCAAGCATGCACCTCCTGAAATGAGTTTTCATCCAGCATGCTTAATTAACACCATCCCAGCTGCACAATTCGGGCTAAGCAAATAGCGGCATGCAGAACACTCGGGCTGACCAAATATCACCAGGGCTAATGCTCTGAAATCTTTTGTCCAGTCACAACCCTGCATGAAGGAATCAATGGCCTTTTCATTTGTATTGTCAAGAGGTGAATTGTGCGCAACCCAATGCAAGGCATACAGAGGCAGAGCACAGCCGTTACGTCAGCAAACAGCATGATGCCAAACCAGGCCGTCGCAAATCTGAAACGCAATTGTGTGAAAACAGGTTGGAAAAACAAATGGCTCCTGCTAAAAAGAGAACTCTAATTTGCCGCTAGGTTATCAACATATTTTATTGAGCGAGTAGGCAAATATAACCAAGAGGGAGGCTTTGACTCTGCCAGTACCTTAGGTAAGTCAGTGACAGTATAGTACAGTTTCCTCACATTGTTGGCTTTTATGGTGTGAAAAGTGCATGCAATGCATTCATTGAAGGACAAGTTTTACCCATATATCCCACAGAAAAAGACAGCCATGATGGATGCAATGTCTGAAAGCTGTTTATATAACTACAGCAAGTCATAGATATGCATGCAATGCTTCATCGTAAATGATGTTTTCTAAGATGCTGTTATGGACATCCAATGGGCACATGCAACACTTCTTTGTAGCCTTTTTTTGTCTTGAAAGTGCCAATTCTAAAACCAGGAGTCAAAAACCACAGTGCACCTTTAAATGTTTGAGAACCCATGTTAACCACCCCCGTCCCCACGGCTCCTTTCCCGTACAACCCCGATATGGAAATAGACTTGGCAGAAAGGAGGACTATCCATTTTCATACACGTTTGTATACGCTATTTTTTACCGCAGATAGATTAGATATTTTTATATTCATGGAAATTGAGAGAAACCAAATATCCGCCGAATGTACAGAAATGTCCTTGATGACAACCTGCTGCCTCTCCCAAGAAAGCCTGCACTGGGAGGGAACCTTTCGCCTTTGAACATTAAAATGACCCAAAGCACACAGCACAAGTTAAGGTGGAGTGGCTGAGCCCTTGACCTGAATCCAATTAAGAATGCTTGCTTTCCCTCGATATCTTCACACGAACGCAGTAACTGTCTGTGTCTCGGGAATGCATTGCAATATAGTTTAAATACTGTATTACGCATGTTTATTATGTCATTGATTTCTGTTTGGCGCCCAGGTAGAGTAGTGGGTGCCTGGTCAGCAGCTAAAGGGGATCCTGATAAATAGATATCAAAAACGTTCTGTAAATCATAAGGAGATGACAGTGTCTATATTAGACTTCCTCTACAGATGAGTGACTCAGTAAGACCTGCTCTTTGTCCAGTCATGCCTGTAATTTTCCCTTTAGGATGAGCTTGTGATTTGCATGATTATATCAGCTAGTGGTTCATTACCAACCTCCAGCAAACCAACAAATGCCAGCCTGTCGTTGTCATCACCCTGATACTCTCTATTACCAAATGACACACACCCTCCTTCGTATGTTCAGCCCACTTTCTTCCTCTGACTTTGGCTGTATACAGCACCCACACAGTCGCACACCGATAGATACCGTCATGGGAAGGGTAACACACAAACCTGCGTGCACGCTTGCAAAGATACACTGCGGTACACTGTGCTGAGTTGACCCTGAGTTGAACGAGATCTTCTGTGGAAACGGCAACAAAGAGGATACAAGGTTGATGTGTGGAACTAAAGAAGCAGCCACTGCCACTTGATTTGTTCGACACCGAAACCGGGCTGTTAGGTCGAAACCTAAGTTCACGGATCTAAAATGTCCTTTTCAAGGGTCTAAAACCGGTGCTGCATAAGGGCCAAAAAGACACTAAGCTGCAGATAATTCAAAGCAGATCCATTTCAGCGAGCTGACATTTCACCTGTCTTTTGAAGCTCCCTTATCATAGCGCCGCATATAAAGGGGCTGTGGGCCTGGACATAGAGCATCAATAAAGAGTCACACCACTGACCTCTGCTCCAGGATGGGGAGATCGGAGGCTACTAATGCCATAGATCAATAAGGGTGTTGTTATGTACAGAAATGCATTCATGCCTGTTTCTTTGGGTCGCACCTCAACCCCGTTGTCACATATAGGTATAGGTCAATCGGTCTGTAGTGCAGGTCCATTGGTCATGCAGACTGCCACGTCATGCAGACTGCCACGTCATGCAGACTGCCACGTCATGCAGACTGCCACGTCATGCAGACTGCCACGTCATGCAGACTGCCACACATGACAGGCAGAGGTGGTCTGGAAGGAGTCGGGCTCTCTTAGAGATTTAGTCCAGTAGTCCATTCTTTAGTGGAAAGCATGCCTGAGATATGCAGGGCTGTGCTGGGAGTGGAAGTAGAGGATAAGGACCATGGGCAGGGCTTAACATGGATTCATTTTTCTATCCTGGATTTGTGTAGCTCGGGGACTCATTATTGTGTTTTGCTGTGCTGGTTTTACTGGAATGTGCTAAAGCTCTCTGTGTGTGTGTGTGTGTGTGTGTGTGTGTGTGTGGTGTGGGCATACATAGCAACGTGGACTATGTAAAAAAATCGAGATAAAACATACAGATTCAAGCACAAAAAGAATAGCCTGAATTAATGCAGGACAATGTCATAAACAGGACAAAGTTCTAAAAACATTTTATGATACATCAGAGCGCCAGTCACTTCAATCGTGGATTTGATTTTAGTCATATCACTAAGTGATGCCAGGTTGTGTAGATACTGTATCAGTGACACCAGGTTGTGTAGATACTGTATCAGTGACACCAGGTTGTGTAGATACTGAAACAGGGATACCATGCTGTTTAGATCCTGTATGTTATACCATGTTGTATAGATATTGTATAAGTGATACCATGTTGTGTCGATTTTTATAAGTAATACTATGTTGTGTAGATATTGTATAAGTAATACTAGGTTGTGTAGGATAAGTATCAGTGCATGTAACATTCAGTGGAGCTGTGACGTCAAGTATAATTTCTACCACCTCAGCCTTCCAGGGACGGAGCTGCTATTTAAACTCAACCAGTCTGAAGCGCAGAAACACCACTGTTATGCATTCAGTGGCCTGGCGCTTTGATGTTTGTCTTAATGCTTTATCTTGTTATCTTGTTATGTTGTTGTATTCCCCCAAGCAACATCAATCTCCCTTGGGTGCGCTAATATTCTCTCTCATCCGCAATCTATAGGAAAAATAAAAGCCCATGTTTGAACTGGAATCGGTGTGACCATAATGATGATGAGCCTCCTAATTACTCAGATGATAAATAATTCATCAGATGAAAGTGTGTCAGCTGTGTGATCAAGACTGCACTGTCGGTAAATTTCCTTCCGAGGGAGGCGGTCGACGAAGGAAGACACGTGTGGAGCCGGTAGAACATGTGGAATACACGAGTGCCATCATGGTTTATCATGTGTGCATTCAACTCAGTCTGCTCAGCCTAATACAGTCTGATTCAATCAAATACATCCCAGTAGTCTGCCGAGAAGAAAAAAAAACACACCTTAACATTTAAATAACCATAATGACAGCACATGAATTAAAGAGAGGGCAATATAATGAACAATATGCTGCAGCATAATGCATCTTGTAGTCATGATTCATATAGTCTCCAAGCAGTCATTAGACATTGTGAGGTTTGATAAGATATCCACATAGAATCACGTCTTGAACAACCTCTAATCATTGATTCGCTGATGCTATCGAACAAAAACGTGAACGTGTTGGATGTAGCCCCTGAATTGGTATGTTGACTAACCTTTAATTGTTTACTCAAATCATCGCAGTTGCATACTGACAAGTGAGATTGTAATGATGTTAATAATGATCTGCAGAGGGGATAATCAATAGCTGTGACCCTGGAAGGACCATCAATCTTGATTGACTACTGATGAGAGGTCTATAGTAATATAATATATGTGTTTTATATTCAAAAACATGCATGACATAATTATAGGCATATACAGAAAATTATATTTACAAATTCTAATTGATGCATATTCCAATTAAAATTTTACATTAAGTTTGTTTAAGTCTTTGGAACCTCTCAAGTGTTCATCCATTAAAGTTTCACTGGGGTATAAATGACACTGCTCCAAAGAATTAAGCAGTTACAATTTGCGTGAATTTCATCACAGCAACTCATTATGTGACTCGGTAGTGTGTACATGGCCCCCAAATGCCTGTATGCACTCCAAACAATGTCTGGGCATGCTCACGATAAGACAGTGGATGGTGTCTTGAGGGACCTCCACCCAGACCTGGATCAGGGCATCAGTGAGCTCCTGGACGCTAGTTGCCGGCATCGGACCAATACATAATGGCCCAGAGGTTCTCAATTTGATTCAGGTCTGGGTAACGTAAAGGGCCAGTCAATGTCATGAATGCCTTTGTCATCCAGGAACTGCCTGCACACTCTGGCCACACGAGGCCAGGCATTGTCCTGCACCAGAAGGAACCCGGGGCCCCACTGCACCAGTGTAAGGTCTGACAATGGGTCTCATGAATTTATCCCTTTACCTAACAGCAGTCAGACGTTGGCTAGAGGTACGTGGAGGTCTGTGTGACCCTCCAAGGATACGCCTCCCCAGACCCTCACTGACCCACCGCCAAACCGGTCGTCCCGGATGATGTTGCAGGCAGCATAGCGTTCACCACGGTGTCTCCAGACTCTTTCACGTCTGTCGCTCTGTGTGCACCTGCTCTTATCTATGAAGAGAACGGGGCTCCAATTGTGGACCTGCCAATTCTGGCGAATGCCAATCTAGCTGCACGGTGCCGGGCTGTGAGCACGGGTCCTACTGGAGGCCGTTGGGCCCCTTATGCCACCCTCATGGACACCAGAAGCTTTGTAGGGCTCTGTCAATGCTCCTCCTGTTCTTCCTCACACAAAGGAGCAGATACCGGTCCTGCTGCTGGGTGGGTCCCCTTCTAAGGTCCAGTCCAGCTCTCCTGGTGGAACATTGTTTGTTCATAAATAACCAACTATTCTGGAGGGCACTGAAACTGCAATATATTGTAAATATGTTCATAGTCATCATGTGTACAGACGCCTTTGAAATCTGTGCAAATTTAATAAAACTTTAACATCAAGAGTGAGGTGATTCTGTAACTATCCTGTTTTAAGCTGTAAGGATACGGCTTGGTTGTTGAACCAAGGCAGGACATCTGAGCTCTCAATATTAATAGGAATTGCTTGAAATATGTAATGCACCGATCAGTTTATTTTTGCCGCACCTATTATTTCCCCCCGTAAATCCACCTAAACCCACCAGGACAGAACCGTCACTCCGACCGACACAGATTTTCGTTCAGAGAGCTGAACCAATACCCACAAAAGAAATTCTGATTATCCATGCCTCTAGATATGATGAACCAGGTGATTAACTTCAAGAGGCATTCAGTTCTTACCCACAAACCCCCCGAAAGCCTTCCCAAGCAGGGATTCCTCACGCTGCCCCTGTGCGCAACGGTTCGTTCGCTCGTGATAATCAGACATTTCTCATGGTCTTGTTATGTTAACTCATTTCTGCGAGTGCTAAAAATGTAGCCAAATAAAAGGTAGCATGGCAAGCTATTCTCACACGGGAGAGAGTGGACAGTTTTACGGATGGATCCTGTGCCGTTTCCTCACAGCGTCGTTTCCATCTCACTTCTCATATAATAATAATAATAAAGTTGTGTCTCTGTATAAAACGTTTCTGACATATTAGCCCGGAACCGCGAGCAGACCCGCGGGTTGAAATGTACATCTTTATTCCAGCCGTTGAGTGATTTAACTAACCCACTGCAGCACTCTACTTCATCCTTCATCCACAGGGCAATGTGAATAGGGATAAATCCGGGAGTAGGCAGGCGCGTTAAGCCATTCCTAACCGAATGCAGAAATGTTGGTCAGAACTGGTCCGGTACTGCTTCTAGGACATCGTGTCTGGGTATGAACTTGAACAGACAAGATCAGAATAAAATCAGAGCCAAGGATTCATGGTAGAACCAAGTACAAACAGTGCTTAAAACTATGGTAACATTGATTGAGCATTTCAAATAACCTCAGACCCCTTGCTGAAGTACAAAAACCCCTATATACAGATAAATCTGTGACACTTAAAATGTCACTTTATTAAAACTTTACTACTCTGCACCCAATATAATACACAATTTGAATAGAGATGCATTTCTGTCAGTACAATATTTAACAGAGCCAGTATGCCTAACAGTGTATATTATCCACTAGTTATTTGCCAAATTTCATTTTGCCTCAGTGACTGAATTGTACTATTTGTATTTGCAGTCTGTTTATGAACCGGTTGGTTATTATAGTGCAGATTATGAGGTCAGTTTAAGGGGTTGCCATGGAGACAGTGTTCCCTGCGCTGACGGTGAGTGATTCGGCAGCTCCTCGGTGGTCGGTGAAAGTAGCCTCGCTGGTAAGGCCAGGAGAAATAGACTTCCCCTTAATAACACCTACAACCATTCACACCTGAACAAACCCGCTAGGCCTCGGTGCCTTCAAGCAGGCTGTTCAACTAACCGTCTTTCCCACCCCACATACGTTTCCATTTCGCTAAAACTCCATTCTCCCAACGATCAATTCTCCCAATGATCTTCCCAATGATCTTCCCAATGATCTTCTCAAATCATTGTTACATGCGGTGCCATCAGTTTGTGCGGCGGAGGTAGTTGGATATAATTCGTACAACAAATCACATTCCCTGGCCGGGTCTCCAATGTCCTTTATCCGCCTTCACATTCCCCTTTTCCTCTTCCCCGGCTCCTTCTCTCCGAAAAGTGGAACTGAGCGTATTCTCTATAATCTATTTTCTGCCACACCTCTCTATGTGCATCTGTGAGGAACGGAGGCAGCCCGAGGCTGATTGTCATCCTGAGCACCAAGCCCCACAATGAACCCAGATTGGACTCCACTAACGGCTGCCTCTCTGTCCTCTCAACCGACGCGGCTCCTCGCTTCGGAAGAGCGACATGGCTGAAGCAGGAAGGAGTGCAGACGCAGCAGATCCATACGCAGAGACGGAGACAGAACGAAGAGAGGCAGGGAAGGGGACAGCTACCGGGCTGTTACTTGGAGCCTGTGAGGGCCTGGTTCCTGTGGTGGAGCCATCTGCTTTATATGGGAAAAGGAGGAGTGTGTGTGTGGGTGGGGGACACACACACAGAAAAGAGCACTAGTCACATTACCACACGCTCCAACCCCTGCAACCGGTCTCCTCTGCCAAGCTGACTAGTTGGTGGGTGTATGTTAGTGTTCCTTAGGAATGTGCAGAGGTAGCATACAGCAGACGTCCCCCGCTACAGCCTCTAACCATCACCTGGTGCCCTGAAACCTCTGCTGCTACAGAGTCTGCTCTGCCATATGTTGCTGTGCTAATGCCCATAAGCAGGCATAATGACGGCGTTAGCTGTTTGCTACCGTGTGTGTGTGTGTGCGTGTGCTTGTGCGTGTGTGTACTTGTTAGGATGGACTTTTATAGAATAGTGAATACAGTCGAATGTCAATCATTTCGGACATTTTCACAGTCCTTACAAAAGGACTATTTTAGGCATAGGGTCTAAATTAGTGTTGGGTTTTAGTTTTGAGGGTTAAGGTTTAGGGTTTTATTAAGGTTTAGGGCAGGGTGTCAAACCGGTTCCACGGAGGGCCGAGTGTCTTCAGGTTTTAGTTTTTTCCTGTAAATTGGTTCCCAGTTCAGACCTAAACAACCAGGTGAGAGTAGACTTAACCACTTAGTGACCTTATTAATCAATCAAGTACAAGGTGAGAGAGAAAACCTGCAGACACTCGGCCCTCCGTGGAACCGGTTTGACACCCCAGGTTCAGGGCTTCAGAGCATTTTTTATTTTGAATGGGGAACAACTGTTTTGGTAAAATTAACAATTATGAAAAACAACATTCTATGTGTTGCTGTATGCGTATGTACTTGTGTTTTTGTACTTTGTGTGGGTGTCTGTGTGTTTGTGATAGTCAGGGCCATTAGTCAGTCGAGTGACAGTGCATTACTGCTCTTGATGAATGGCTTTCTCCGATACATTATCTATGGGCACCTATTACTCTTAAACACTACGGCGTGTTTGTATGCACGTGTGTGTGTGTGTGTGTTTGATGTGAGAGAGAGACACAGGGAGACAGAGTATTTCCCTTATTAGCCGGTATTATACTCTGTGGCTCAGTTAGTAGAGCATAGAGCGCCAGGACTGTATGAAGAGAGAGGGGGAGTTTGATGGAGAAGACAATCTATCTCTATTATCCTTCCTCCCTCAAGTTATTTATGCCTCACATCCGGCTGACTCTCTTCATCTCTCATTCTATCCCTCCCTGTCACATCCACTCGTTCACGACTCTCCTCCCTTTCTTCTGTCACTCCCTTCATTCTGACAGTCGTGTAGGAACTACTTGGGTCCGATGACACGCGCAAAGGTTAAGGGGGAAAACTCCTGGTCTGTACATACATTCTGCGTCCAATTTGTCAATTACCAAAAGCGGATAACCTCCTGAGAGCAAAGGCAAAGATCGATGAGGTGGGCAAAGCTCAATACTGACCTTGGCCTAAGCCTGTGTCTGTGCCTGGGTCTATAATGCACACAATGCCTCTCATGCTCTGGCATTGAGGTGAGACCTCCAAAGCAAATCACAGAAACACACTGATCCCTGCTGCAAATATTGTGTATTACAACTAACCCATGCTGTACTTTTCCTTACACATACAAATACGTATTTAGTTGAAAGATGAACATAACACAAACCCTGACATGGCATTAGAGCCACAGGGTTGATAAAACTCTCCATGTGACCTCATACTTAAATGTAGGATTTTACAGGCTGGTCACATGACCACACAGAGGATTTCGTTCGGGAATAATCCTGATAACCTTCAGAGGTTATGAGAATAATATGCCAATAAAACACGTTTGAAGTGATACTGACGGTCGGATCCGAACCTCCGTCGTGTTCTGTTTCAATCTGAAGCACCCTCAATATTACCCCCAAGCTCCCCACACCTACTGGGCTGCAACAGGGGACTGCCAGCCAAAGCTTTTAACTGTGTGGACCCGGGCCAGCAGGGTAGGACATTGTGACAGCCACCCACATCGGTAGTGCAGGTCTGCATTGTGGATCTCCCATAGGCACCAATGCAATAGTAAATGAGTCTGCTTAGGTGACTTGCCTATATGGAACTGAGCAGTGAGACATGTTAGCTTCCTCTTCCATCCCTGGGTTCACCTAGACACTTCAACCATGAAGTGCACATCCTTGGCAGGGATTTAGTTAGAGCCGCATCTGCAACGGTTGTCTTGAAAATGTGCACAAATACATTTTGATATGTCATTTTATCTTCTGATATTGTCGCTAGGAGGGCTACCCACCCCACTCAATCGTAGTACATTTTAACTTCAAGCTAGAAATCACAGGTCATCATCATCATCAGGTCAATCCAATCAGAAAAGCATGAGAGAAACAAACGTTTGGGCGAAGGCGGTGCGTGCCCACAAGGAAACGCTTGACCAGGGGATGGCTGAACACAGACCTTTCCCCAAAACCCTCATGACACGCAGAGATTGCTGACGCCTAACCTTTGACGGTCGAGGAAGATCTCTGCATATCAAAAAAGATTCTGTAAAAAAGAGAGTATCTTTTACACCGGGCAACAATACAATAGACCTGTCGCATTAACACTGAAACATAGCCCACCTGTTAGCGTCGATTTTAAAGGTAGAGTTGGCCATCGCCCCTTGAATCGTACGAATTACGTCGGCAGACAGCCCGCGGCGTACTAACCTGTCCCTCTCAGGAACCAGGCTGCCAACGGATCATGCCTGAGACAGAGCATCCCGTCGCATAGGGAGGTGCCAATGTGACCTCACCAGCATCTGTATCAACTCCAGATACCAGACCGCTGTCGGGCGGTCCGGAGCTATCAGAATTACGGACAAACAATCCACCTTCACACGCAACAACAGACGCACGATGCATGTATGGTGAGCGAACGCATCCGTCTTGAGGGGTGCATAGTCCTGGTGCCTCTCTCGAGAGGACTCTCGAGGACCGCCCCACGACATCATATCTGCCCCCACATTCAAGATCCCTGTAATGTGTATGGCTGATAGAGAACGCATTCGGCTGTGAGCCCAAAACCATAGGCGCCTCGCTGACAGGTGGAGCGCAGGAGACCTGACTCCGCCCTGTCGATTTACGTACCCCACCGTCGTCCGATTGTCCGAACGAACCAGGACATGTTTGCCTTCGATCTACGGGGCGAAGCGGGTCAGTACCAAGAGAACGGTCTCGAGTTCTAGCAGGTTGATGTGGCGGCCAGGACTTGGCCACACCACACACTGCACGACCCTGACACACACCTCCCCAGCCCGTCAGCCACGCATCCATGAAAAAACACTGACCAATGACGTCACTCTGCCCATCGGGACACCCTGGTCCATCAAGACCAGGTTCTTCCAATGATTCAAGTCCCCCGCTAAAAATTTGGGGAGTACCAGGCGGATGTTCCGCTGACAAACGGGTCCACCTGTAGTTCGGCAAACCATCTCTGTAGGGCGCATGTGCAGTAACCCTAAAGGTACCACCCGGTGGGCAGCCGACATGAGTCCCAGCAGGGGACATGACTGCCCGTACGGGCCTCGTGCACGGGGGCCAGCAGAGATGCAGGGCAGAGAGAATGCTCCTCGCCCGCTCTTCCGACAGCCGCGCCGTCATAGCCCCTGAGTTCAGACGGAGACCCAAATAGGACACCTGCTGACTCGGCCACGGCCCGCTCTTAACCAGTTCACCGCCAGTCCCAGGTGTGAGAACTGTGTCACCACCTGTGTCGTGTGCGCCATCGTCAGCTCTGCTGACAAAGCCAGTATCAGTAAGCCAGGATCCTGATGCCCGTGCATTAAAGTTCCAACGCCGCCTCCACACATTTGAAGAATGTGCGCCGGGCGAGAGCGAACCCGAACGGCACCCTGGGATATTCTTATGCCGTGCCTTGAAGGCGAACCTGAAGAACTTCCTGTGTCGAGGAATCATCGGCACGTGAAAGTATGCGTCATTCAGAAGTCGCCTGGGAGGACGGACTCCAACAGGCGCTTTGTGGTGAGTATCCGGAATGGCCTTTTTGCCACGCATGTGTCGAGTATGCGTAGGTCCAAAATTGGCCTCACTCCTCCTGTCTTTTTTTGGCACAAGAAAGTAGGGGGAATATAACCCGCTCTCTCTCCGTGGAGAGGAACTCCGGCGGAGCTCTGTTATCTCCGACAACAGGGCAGTCACGTCTTCTGGTGTGACGTCATGGCCGTCTCCAACACCCCCGCGAAGGGGGGCAAAATTGCACTGCGTAACCCTTCTGTATTCTGCGATCGAACCATGCGCAGAGGGTGCAACGTATGCGCCGTTCTCCTTAATGCTGGGAGAACGGGAGAGCCCTTAGCTGATGAGTCTCAGAAAAACCCTCGTAGGCAGCCCTCGCCCCCACCGCCGTCAGGCTCCCCCTCAAGTGAGGGAGCCTGACCCTTGGGGGGGAAGCAAACACAGAAGGGAGCAAAAAGGCACACGCACCCTGAGCGACCCCGAGTCCCTCCGTCAGGATTATACTGACCCTCAACTACAGTGTTTACACAAAAGGAACGTTCCCTTCACGCAAAACACTGCTCACTGTATAGCAAACTGACGGGCCGAGCCGACAGTGTCGCACGGCTCAGCCACACATCAGGAATGACTTACTCAACTGCAGGGCCTAGGCGGATGTTTCCTCCGCAAAAGTCACTGCTCATAACCAGAGGAACCCTAGTCGCCCCGGCTAAGAACAGCCGGTGTAACTACAGTAACCAATGGAGTCGCTAAACTACCCCCGGGTGGGGAAGTGACGACCGTGTCTTCTTCACAGAAACCCAATGGGCCGAGCCGACCACATTGCATGGCCCAGCTACACATCAGGAATGACTTACCAATCGGTCTGCATCGTCGTGGTTGAACAGACACAGGATTATACTGACCCTCAACTACAGGGCTTACGCTGAAAAGAAACGTTTCTTTCACGAAGCCACTGCTCATAACCAGAGGAACCATAGTGGTTCCGGCTATAGAAGAGCCGGTGTGACCGCGGTAACCAACGGAGTTGCTAAACTATCCCCGACGGAGGGGGGTACAACGAGAGGGAAACAAACATGAACTCAGACCTCGAAGCTTGCGGTCGAATAGACAACAGCTCCACAGAGACAGAGTAAAGATCGACCTTATCTTTGATTCACAGAAAACCAAGGGGCAAGCCGGCGACGTCGCACGGCTCAGCCACACATCTGGAATTATCATAGAAAAATCTCGAAGAGGCGAAGATCAGCGGAGATATCTCTGCGTCCCTCAAGATGTGGTCATCATCGTTGTGGTAGTCTCACCGAATAATCCCGAAGAAGACATCGGTGCGTTGATCAGCGTAGCATTCTCCGCGACCCTCAACGAAGACGAGGAACCATAGATGACCATGTCTCACCACAGACGTAGCCAGAACACCTCCCGCGCACACACCGCGTGCGCCTGGAAAAGGGCAGGCTTTTTACCCCAGCTAGCCATTAGCCCGGGAGGGAGTGATCCGCAGAGCTAGCTCCACAGAGCCTCACACAGCGTCGCACTTGGTGTCTCACTACGACACTAGTAAGGGAAAGTAGGATTTGGCAAGCCTTTTGACAACGTCCTCTCTTCGTGTCATGTCGGAAAGAAAAACACTCCACGCACCTGTGAAGAAGGGGCGAGGAAGTATGGGTTCATGGGTCCGAGAGAGAACGCCCGAAGGAACATCCCACCTCTCCCCCCCGTCGACGTCTGATCCACCGCCCCCGAAGAGGAAGGTTCCAGTAGGTAGACGTTCCAGGAACAAAAAAACATATTTTCTTGATGACGCCGGTTAAAAGAAAAATCGGCGACGTGGTTCATGAAGTGCTAAAAAATCTAAGAAGTGCCCAGTCGAGGTGAAGAAAAAACGGAGGCTGAGCTGAGGGTGGCTCAGCTATATATTGGGGGCAGGCATGCCCCGATTGGCAGAGCCAAGGTAAGTGCATGAATTTCTCAGTGTGGCCGCTACGCGGCGAGGGTAAACCACTAGGAGCTAACGCCCTCTAGGGGGTGGACATATAACGTGAGGTTACCTCAGTATAGCCCTAACCGACTGGTCTGTTTATATGCGTTAGTTAGTTGTATGACAGGACTACGTGTTTTATTAATTTTTTTTAAATTTAGTAAATAGCTCCGGGCGGGAGACTACTCAGGATTAGTGAGCTCACTGCAAGAGGGGTGGTAGGATTAAGCGAACTCCAACGTCACAAGTTTCACCGCGACTCTCCTCTTTGTTTGGAATCTTATGTGGGGACAGAGAGTCTCCACATACTATAAAAAATACTTCATCTAAATTAAAGTTAAATTAATTATTACGCTTTTGTTTCTATTGGCCTCTGAATAAACGCCACTGTGACACGCTCCCTCAGGTAAGGTAGAAACGCACACAGCCTTGAATCGGAACCTCTGTGACCCAGTCTCCACCAATTTCTATTTTGTATTCTTCACAAAGCAGGAATTTATGTCTGGGTTGCCATTATAGGGGGTTTTCATAAAATCATGTTATTTCCCATTGACCTGATGAATGTAATCACTTGTATATATGAAAAGTTTAACCAGGTCAGTTGAGCCTAAGGCCTCGTTATTTTCTAAGCAGTCTTTCTGTCTTTGATTCTAAATGATAAGAGAGGTTGCACATTTCAGATTTCTGTGTGTACATCAAGGACAGCATGCGCATCTTATCTGTGGTTCGTCCTTGACCGTCTGGGGAGGATGAGAGCATTCACGCCATTCAAAGGGGCTTTGAAACAACGGTAAAGGATCAGCGATAAGCAGTGGGAAGGCTTAATATTAATAATAACCATACTTTAAAAATGGGTGTCCGATGTTTGTTCTGCCGACCAGCACGGCTTTAGGTCCTTCATAAATCGTACCGTGGAATTTCTGCCACCACATCATTAGGAAAACCTGCGTGTATTCACAGCGTTTGAACAAAGACTGGTAAATTGGCAGAAATGTTAAACATGGTATGGGTATTGGGTCTGATGATTGCTCAGCACGGTCAAATAGCAGCAATGGAATTGTAAATTATAAGGGCAACCTTTTGCATTCAGAACAGATCAAATCATTGGAACACTGTAATACTAGTCCTGAACTGCGTGTAGTGTATTGCAAAACTCTAAGGAAAGCCTCCAGTTTGTAAGGATAAAGGAGGTGGAAATCTGTGCTCCACAACGTCCTTGAAAGGGTGGATGGAAAGGGCATTTGACATCATCCTGGTGTTCATACAGGAACATGGAGGTGCATGAAGATGCTTCCATATAGGTGAAAATAACATCCTATCACGCTCTGCGGCATATTTGAAATACTGAACAGGCCCAGTTGACATGATTTTGAATGGCAGGAGGAAATGATCTGTGACTTTGAAAGACGGTTAATTATTAGTATACAGATCACAGAAGCTTCTGTCCCAGAGACTGCAGGATCACAGAAGCTTCTGTCACAGACTGCTCAACTGGCAAATGTTTTAATAGGACGCAACTGAAGTGATATCTGCATTTAGACATATAGAACACACTTCAGCCAATATGATCGGAAACTGGGTTTGAAAGGGCACATTACATGACATCGATGCTCATGCATTACTGCGGGTACGTAAGAAATTAGAGACAATGCAGGATGTGAATCATTATCAGAAAGAGAAGACAGGGAATTAAGTAACAGGAAACCAAATGTGCCTTTCTAAACCATGT
Source organism: Novumbra hubbsi (assembly GCA_016801125.1). Lineage (NCBI taxonomy): Eukaryota > Metazoa > Chordata > Actinopteri > Esociformes > Umbridae > Novumbra > Novumbra hubbsi. Next base: position 15,808 of record JACXGK010002254.1, on the reverse strand, counting down.
CTAGCAACATCAAGGACTATCAAACGGACAAGATCGAAGCTCAGAACTAAATGGCGTAGGGTCACAGCAAAGGGTCGGAACACTTATAAAGGAGTTCCAATTAGAGCTGTTGTTTTAATTCTCCATGAATTAGCACATACATCCTACAACATCATGATGTGGTACTGTGTAGCTATACAGAAAAACATTAAAAGTGAATAACCGAAGTCTTCAACATAAAACATGTTCTGAAGACTTTCTGAAACCATGGCATGTCAATTGCAACCCCCTTTTATTCTCCTTCTGAAGGAATGAGACAGGTTGGGATATTAATGAGCAGGGTATATACATAAAAAGCATCTCAGTGTTGATCAATACTAATGAGCAGGGTATATACATACAAAGCATCTCAGTGCTGATCAATACTAATGAGCCGGGTATATACATACAAAGCATCTCAGTGCTGATCAATACTAATGAGCAGGGTATATACATACAAAGCATCTCAGTGCTGATCAATACTAATGAGCAGGGTATATACATACAAAGCATCTCAGTGCTGATCAATACTAATGAGCAGGGTATATACATACAAAGCATCTCAGTACTGATCAAAAATTCATTCAAATATCGAAAACAGATGTACATTAGATCAGCACTTAAAAATAATAGTAAAAACAATTGATAGACAATTTCAATTGTATTTTTTTTTTATTCATCAAGACAAATACAGGTTTTTAAAATCAGAACCTCCCCCCAAAAAATAACAGAAGGAAAATGTGCCTTTTTAGAGCAATTTTTACGGTTTTGAGTGAGATTTCAACTGATTTCTGGATGCATTTTAAAGTAAGAGGCCAGTCAGTGGGTGGGAGATCTGGTAGGTGGGAGAGAGAATATCTCCTCGCTAACATGGTAATTGTTCTCAAACTAACCTCCCCCCCAAAAAACAGGTCAAAATGAAGTGGAAACCTGACATTCCAACAATAACAAGCCATACGTATTTTATTTATTTTATGCCCCTAGAAATGCAAGAAAAACAGAAGATAATGTATATAGATAAAAGCCTTTATGTACTGTTCTACCTCGGCCACTTCTACGCAAGTTCATCCATATCAGAAACAATGAAGGAAAGAAATACAATGTAAACCTGAATGCAGTCGATCTGGTCCTGCTCTAAAAATGATCTTCCAAACAAACAAAAAACAACAATAGGGACAACAGAGGCCACTTGTACACACAGATTTAGTCTTGCTGTGATTTGGGGTTTGTTTTTGTATAAGCCACTACATCTGTGGTTCACCTTGTGTTAAGCAGTGCAGAGACAGGTTCAGGGTTGAGTGGCAGGAAATCTTCATCTTTCTCATCATCCTCCTCCTCCAGGTTTCCCAGCATCCCCTGAGGTGCACAAATGGCCAGAGAAGTGATACATTAGCAAAGACCCTGGTTTCACAGCTTGTAACAGCCACAAGCTGCCATCATCAACTATACATACACAGACAGAATTGGTTTGTCACTCAGAAATCCCTCTACAAACTCAGAACGGTGGAACAGTAACTAATGAGGTGGGAAAATAGAAACTCAAACTAGGAAACGTTGGAAAGACAATTTACTTGTGGGGCAAAGAGCATCCTGGCCGTTGGTAGCCATTTCTAAAACCACTCTTTATGTTAGTGGATGACGACGGGCACACTGTGCTAGAGGAGGCCAAGAAAGCCCTGCTTTAAAGATTTCACTGTTTTACATAATATAACCCAGTTGATATGCCCTTTGCCATAGAGGGAATCGAAAACAAACCTTTTAAATGGTAATTCGATAGCATATACGTGATATGAACCAGCTTATCATTTCAAACGCATCTTGAAAAGGCAGGTGCGAGTATCAAATCTAATTAAACTAGTCAGCCGAGGGACATCAAAAAATGGTTGACCTGTACCACTTATCATCACTTCCTGATAATACTGCACAAAAACAACCCTTTTCTCTTTACAAGCGAATCTACTTGAAAAGAAACTAAGGACAAACCAAAACAATACACATCAAGCTCCGGTCACGATAAAGAGTAGCACGCTCACAGGCAACAGCATTCAGTAGAAATGGATGTGGGTAGAGAAAGGAGTACCTGGGTGAGTACCTGTATAGTTTGACAGTTTGATCCTTGAGTGGTTTATTAATTTGCCTTTTTCTTTCATGAGGTCGCTCACTCACTCAACACCAACGCTGTGTGAGGTATGAAGGTCAGCTGCAATCATTCATTAACCCCTACCCTTCCATCATCATCCCAATGCTGCCCCATACACTGTGTTACAATACAATGCAAGGCATATCAAAGACAGCTGTATAAAGAACACAATATCCATGGCAGTGGGGGGGGGGGGGAGGTGGGAAACTCAGTGCATTCAGTAAGTCAAATAAATGTGGATCCGTTCACATATAGGTTTTCGGTTTCTATAGCTTGGAAATTAGTAGTTGGGTGGATACATGTCCAAATACGGACAAAATCGATTTCATATATTCAATATACTCTCTGAAAATAAACAAATAAAAAAAGGAAAGACATGGTTTCTGCCACCATCTTGGAAGAATTTTTTTTTAAAAGAAAAACAGTTGAAGTTTAGGTAATACAGGGGAAAAAAAAAAAACTTGGATTTAAATTTGGAAGATATTTTTGTCCAAAAGACAATATGATGGTATGCATGTATAACCGATACAAAATGAGGGGTACCTCCAAGTATGTTTTTCAGGGCTACACTGGCCTTTCCCTCTTGGCTTTGTCACCTCTTTTTCTACCTTCTTCTCACTCATCATCGGCCTAGTTCCATCTTCAGTGCATACTTACGATGCACTACATCGAAAACAACAGGATAAAGATACAACATACAAATCAAAGGCAATAGAACTGAAAGTAAACGGAGCGAGGGGGAAGGGGAGAGGCTGAAGGAGGTGGGACAGGGAAGACTGGAAAGGAAGAAAAGGGGTGTGTGTTTTGAGAGCCAGGGTGGCGGGGGAGGGCGCACTTACCTGAGCCTGATCTGAGGTCCTATCAGATCAGTTTTAATTGGACTGAGTGTCACCTTCAGAATAGAGGTCGTCTTGTGCGGCCCCATTGACCTTGGCCTGCAGCGCCAGGCCCAGAGCGGAGACAGGAGCCTTCGACCCCTCAGTCTCCATGGGCTGAGCCTTGCCCGCGTCAGTGGAGGACTTGTCATCATCTAACGTTTTGTCCATCTTGGAGCTGCTCCTCCTCTCCTCTGGCTCCTTACGCTCTGGGAAAGGAGGGCACGAAGCACCAAATCATGAACCTGACACGGAACATCTAGATGGCTTTTACTTAAAGCTGGAACAAGCAAAGCAGAGATTCGCGTCTCGGCCAACGTCTCCAGGCGGCCTGACCTTTGTCTCTGGACGTCCGGTCCTTCTCCCTCTCCTTCTCCTTCTCCCTCTCCTTCTCCTTCTCCCTCTCCTTCTCCCTCTCCCTCTCCTTGTCTCGACTGAGGCTCCGGTGGCGGTGAGTCTTGCGCTCTGAGCGTTCCGAGCTGCGGGACCTCTTCCTTTCCCGGCTCCGGGAGCGCCGCTTTTTGTCAGTGCGTTCCCGACTGCGCCTCCTCTCTCGCTCCCTCTCCCTCTCCCGGTCCCGGCTTCTGGGGGGAAAACGCAGGAAACAGAAACCCGTTATTCCACAAAACACAGCAGCGGACATACAACCACTGAGGTTGTTTGTAAACATGTGAACTTTCACGTTACATTGTCAAGAACCGCTGGGCTGGGTTAGGTGCTAGGAATAAGATGGGTTAGGATTAGTCTTTGTTCCATATAACAGTTCAAAACTCCAGTCCATGGGCACCATGGTACAGAACCACTGCTATGCAGCACACAAAGGATAAAGCAACAAACATCCCATGATTAAAGTTTATTTCAGATGTATTATCTGAAGGGACCAATAAGACAGATGTTTTATATAGGGTGGAAAAAAGGTCAGGATTTGCTATATGCTTTAGATTTCTTTTCAACCAACTGAAAGTCTAGATGACTATAAACCCCACAATACACTGCTTTCTGGATAAGATTGTAGGATATTTTATACCTGACTGGCTAAGTAACTAAAAAACCCATCTACACGCCACAGCAGTCTAAAAAAAACTAAACAGAATAAACTGGATGGTGCAGTGTACTGAGGCAATACAACTAGATACACTGCAAAAAAATAAAAAATAAGGAAGTACTCAAATCACACATCGGGTCATGCAAACCAAAATCACCAACCGGTAAAGGGCTGGATTCAAACTCACACCAGAAATCGAAGTAAACAATTGAAATTTCATCATGGCAACTTAAATAAATGTGACTCAGTAGTGTTCATGGCCCATACGTGCCTGAATAAACTCTCGACAACGTCCGGGCATGCTCCGGATGAGACGGTGTGCCCCGGGGTATCTCCACCCAGAACGGGATCAGGGCATCAGTGAGGTCCTAAACAGTCTGTGGTGCTACATAGCCGTGCCAGATGCCACAATATATAACAGTCTGTGGTGCTACATAGCCGTGCCAGATGCCACAATATATAACAGTCTGTGGTGCTACATAGCCGTGCCAGATGCCACAATATATAACAGTCTGTGGTGCTACATAGCCGTGCCAGATGCCACAATATATAACATCCCAGCGGTTCTCAAGTGGATCCAGGTCAGGGGAATGTGATGACCAGTCAATGACATAAATGTCTTCATCGTCCAGGAACTGCCTACACACTGTGGCCACATGAGGCCGGGCTCCTGACCTGACAAAACTGTGATGATTAAATCATCTCCTTTTTTTGAGAAGTTTATATACTTTTTATATAACCCCCCCTTTTCTCCCAGTCCTACTGTAGGGGCTTCCACCGACCAGTCCAATCAGCTGGTCTACTTCTTTACAACCACTCCCTTACACAGGAGGTCAAGCAAACCCTTTCTTAGCCGTAGCACGTTCAGAGGAAACACCACTCATACCGTCTTAACCCTACTCAGAGGAAACACCACTCACACCGTCTTAACCCTACTCAGAGGAAACACCACTCACACCGTCTTAACCCTAGTCAGAGGAAACACCAATCACACCGTCTTAACCCTAGTCAGAGGAAACACCACTCACACCGTCTTAGCCCCACCAGGTCAGAGGAAACACCAATCACACGTCTTAACCCTAGTCAGAGGAAACACCAATCACACGTCTTAACCCTAGTCAGAGGAAACACCAATCACACGTCTTAACCCTAGTCACAGGAAACACAACTCACACTGTCTTAGCCCCACCAGGTCACAGGAAACACAACTCACACTGTCTTAGCCCCACCAGGTCACAGGAAACACAACTCACACTGTCTTAGCCCCACCAGGTCAGAGGAAACACCACTCACACTGTCTTAGCCCCACCAGGTCACAGGAAACACCACTCACACTGTCTTAGCCCCACCAGGTCAGAGGAAACACCACTCACGCTGTCTTAGCGCCAGGCCAGATCAGAAGCACCTGCCCCAGGAACGATGTCGCCACACGGAGGCACATGGATTACCGCGATAAGCGGATTACCTCCCCAGGCAACGCCAGCACGACACACGCTGCCCTACCACACCCCCCGCCCCCCCCCGGTATGCCCGGGGCTCAAACCCACAGCGACACAGTTGTACTTGCGAGGCAAGTGCATTGATCACTGAGCCTCTAGGGAAGTCCAAAAGAAGTGTATATTCTTTGTCATGGTGGTATAGACGGAAGTGTTCAACACAATTATTTCCATTCCATTTATTAGCTAATTTGATGATCTGGAATGCTGATCATTAAATGTAACGGCATCATCACTAACAAAATAACTACACACTTGCAATGCGGTACCGCATGATAGTTTGACTTCCCAGATAGGGAACATATACATTGTACTTTCAGTTCTCTTGCAATTTCATTGCATATGCGTACCTGCTAACCTACATCAACACTGACAAGGGATGCACTAGAGAACATTTCTTTTTTAGGACATTTTAGTTTTTTACTGACATTAATGCCAGTTGACTTAGCATTTAAAGGCACTGGTTGTTATTAAACTACTTAAATGGTAATAACAGCAAATAGCAGAAAAGTCCGAGTATGTTCAGTAAGGTCCTGACAGTCACAGAAACAAATTCAAAGGATCTACAGTGGAAATTCTATGTTGAAGTAATAACCCGGATTGTCTGCAACAGAGCTTGCGTTTCACAACTGCAAGTCATCGATTGAGGAAGCATACATTCAAAAAGGCATCAGACTCTGGCACTGCAACACATTTTCTGATTACATTAGCCACCACGTCTCCCATTGAGCCAGAAAGGGCAGCGGATATAGCATTACCTAGAGGAGCCGACTAGCTAGCACGGCAAGGCTTCTATTCATGTTAGCAATGTGAGTTTGGCAGCCTGGATGATGCAGTGTCCTTATCAGAAAGGCCAGGGCCAGGAAATGTAATTTTAGCTAGCACTCAGAGTTGACAAGCAGGAGTACTGGGTAATGTATTTCTACTAAATTGGGTGAATAAAGTTTAAGTTTAAGTTAGTATTAAGGTTTGTGAAACCATGTCTAATTAATAAAACAATTAAGATTGACAACAACATGGCTCCACTGACCTGGATATACTACAGGACACACTCACATCATCACTGCAGGATGAGTGTGTGTAATGATATCAAAATAAGAAATATTTGTGGCTACATTGTATTATAAAAAATTAGAAAAATGTTATTAAAAGAAATATTGAAATATATATATATATTACATAAGAAGCATATAGTTTCTTCAATAGGTGTGTAGCCAAATACAAATCAATATCCATACAGATAGGCCAACAACACCAAACAAAATGTGAGCCGATTGCAGCATGACACAAGTTACCAGCAGGTAGTTAATGCAATCTGCAATCTCAGTCATAGCTTTTGGACCGGTGTTGAATAACAAGGGATCTAACGGTCTGATTTGTCCAGTCAACACTTCTGTGGGTGTTGAAATTAAAGCCAGCCCCAAAAAACGAAATATTACAATATTCAAACATTAGGTTAAACTTAATATCATCTCCTCAGTTCTATTTTGGGAAACCAATAAATGGTTGAGTGGTTGTTGAGAGGTAAATGACTTGGTAGGCTAGTTAATAGCAGCCTGTCCACTGAAAAGTTTTTGGGTAATATTTTTTTACATAAATCACTTCTGAATTTATTTTGGGATACACGTCTGCAAACACTGTTTGTGCATGATACGCCAGTGTATATAATAATAATAAGAATAATAATGGCCCAGGATTTGAAAAGAAGCAGGTTATTGCATTCCTGAACTCTGTGTAGTCGTGCTCCCAACAGAGCCCAGTACCTGCTGCGTTTGCGTTCCCGCTCCCTCTCTTTGCTTCTGGAGCGTCGGCGCTCGCGAGAACGACTCCTCTTGCGGTCTGACGCTCGGCTGGAGTGGCGGCTGTTTGAGTGGCTTCTCCTCCCTCTCTTCTCCCGTTCTCGCTCCCTCTCCCGGTCCCGCTCCTTCACCCGCTCCCTCTCCCTTTCCTTCTCCTTCTCGCGCTCTTTCTCCTTCTCTTTCTCCTTCTCCTCCTCCTCCAGCTTGCGCTTCAACTCCCGCTCTTCCCTCTCACGCTCCCGGTCCTTCCTCTCTAACTCGCCCTTGTCTTCTCCAACAGGATCTTCTGATCGCCGACGTAGTTTCTCCTGAACAGAGAAAGTCAGAGCAAGACATAAGTGGACAAATCTTTGGGCTTTATCCACAAACGGAAATGTATTTTATTCCCCTCCCCGCCGCATATTGTAATACCCAATTTGTGATTATGGTCCTGCAGCAACTCCCAGCAAACTCTAAACCAGACTCTTCTAAAGATATTTGACTACTAGCCCCCAGTGATCTGGAGGAAGCTGGCCAACTGCACCACCATCCACGCAGCCCCTGGGCTAAAAGCAGAATGCAACCCGGGCCTGGAAATGACTAAACTAACTGCTAGGTGGTGAATATACAGCAGTGTCATTCACAGGCTGAATGGTCCCTTAAAGCTGAATATTTACCTTGAGCTCCTCCACTGTGGACTTGATCTTGGCGTAGCCCATGTGCTGCTTGCCCATCAGGTGGTCATCCACCCGGGACTGGGCATCACCCACGATAAGGAACGCCCCACACACCTCACAAACCTCCATCTGCTTCTCCTGGGCAGCAAAGCTCTCAATTGTCTAAAATGAATCAATATACGTTTCCGTTTTACAGGTCTAGAACCTTGGACCAAAGGGCATTCAAAATTAACCTTAGGCAACGGGTCTGAATTAATCAAAAACGCTAACGACAATTGAAAAGTCAGTTGATCTCCAGGTCAAGAAGGAAGATGTATAATGTAGTAAGATGAAACTCACAGACGGGGTAGCGCTGAGCAGCTCTCTCTCATCCTTCAGCTGTTCCACCAGTTTCATCATCCCCTGGGCCTCCTCCACTCTCCCCTCAGAGCCCAGCTCCTCAATCTAAACAGGCAACATAAACTTAATTCACAGAGAAAATAAAACAAACGTCTAATGTACATCTTGGGCTACATAAGATGGATTGATGACATGTAGGATCCATGTGATTGTGCTCTAATGTTAAGCATGTTCTGCTTAGGTAAAAACAGGCAACTCACCTGCATGACCAGGTCTTCGATCTTCTCTGTCAGGACCTGAGCTTTTTCCTCATTCTTCCCCACAGGTGCACCAGGCGCCTGCTGCAAAAACACACAGCATAGACAGCATGTGTAAAAATACTGCAGGTGACTGCTAACAGAGTACTGTATAATCACAAATAGTTTAATCAGTCATCATGATATAGTGATACACTGTGAGTTTGATCCTCCCAGAGCAGACCACAGGCACTAGAAGAGTGTATGTATTCTTACTCCGGCAGCCTGCTGAGCCTGCGACAAGGCCAGACGGGCATGGCCTCTACGAATTCTCCTCTCCACCTCGGCAAGGAGAGACTGCAGGTAGCGCAGGAAGTCCCTCTCATAACCTTCCTTCATGAACCGGGAGCTCTTCTCATACCTGGAGTGTATAAGGATGAAATGTGATAAGTAAACAATTTACTGTATATAATAGACAATGCATGATAACTAATTATGTAATACATACACCAATGGAAAAAAGGTATACATACATCTTCCTAAGGTTCTCATCATGGATTTTTTCACAGGGGCCCAAATCAGACCGAGTGTTTGTAAATAACTCAGCAGGACAGAATCCACAAAGATAGTATTTACAGGTCTGCAAGGGAAAGGATAAAATAAGAAGCCACATTACAAAGCCAACAGACACATCTTAGGGAATACATAAGCACCCGGAGGGCTTTCGGACTCTTTTTTATATTTTAGAAACAAAGAAAACTCATAAGAAAAGAATGTGTTTCAAAAAGTAATGTTATGTGGACACACAGTTTCCCGAACGGAAGCCTGTACCAGCTAGCTGAAAAGTCTCATGCTATTGATTTTAGCCGAACCCTAATCGTTAGAGGTTACCGTGACTCAAGGCAAACACCGTGATTAACTAATTATACCTACACTCACTGACAAATACTGTAGGTCATAATAGAGTAACAAACAGTACTAGATATTGTCTACATGTACGTCTGTGAACCGAATTTTTTTTGCAATACACCAGTCAATATTGACCTTTTGAGATATTAATTGTAATTAACAAACTCAGCAAGTTAGTCCAGTTAACGTAACCTGCACTACTACTGACTGGTGTGTTACTACACACGCTAGGAAACAAAAGTTAAATTGGCCAAATGATATGATTGTACTGTATTATCGATCTACCCGAGATTTTCGGTAGTTCTCTAAACTAAGTCACAGTTGGGTCTATGGGTTTGGTATTGACTGCGGTGTCGTAGTAGTCACTGGTTTGACCCGGAGAGTAAAATAATGTCCTCCACTTTGGAATTTGTAGATAACTGCCTACGTCGTAAACGATATCTAGCCATGCTCGGCCCGAACCTAGCATACATCGCGTTTGTTTGTTAGCAAGGATGATTAGTTACCATTCAGCTTAAATTCTAATGTATACTACTACATAAATACGGGAAATAAGTCATGTGTTATTTGTTCGAGCTGTGGTTTAAACCGATTACACGTAAACAATAGTTAGTATAACTCAACGAAATTGTTTTAAGACGAGCTAGCTAAAGAAAGCTAACAAAGTGGTTAACTTACAGTCTCGTGGTCCCAGCGTACATTACATCGTTTTTCGTCCGGGGCCAAGTTTCTATCCCGGCCCATCAACTCATCGAGTAACTGGGCTGCAGAAAGCATTTTGCCTCGAAAGTGGGAGCTAAAACCTCCTTTATCTCAAAGTTAAAATGATATAGTTATTATTTCACCAAAGAAATATAGATCCTATTTTAGATCAAAATGGCAGCGGGTCGCAGCAACAGTCGCTACCCACCGTGCATCTCACTGAAAAACAATCAGAAACTGCTGAATGAGAAAATAACGCCCCCAACTGTTGGGATGTCCTTTTGTCTACTCTAGACATAATAATATCGGAGGTTCCTCTATCCGACGGCATTCAGACACTCAAAAATATAATTAAGTCAGTGAACTGACCACAATTTAAAAAATGGTAACTGCCTGATTAATAAACTAGGTAGGATTTTTGGATTTTGAAATACCTTTATAATGAATCAATTCCTCAATTTTGATTTGATATATTTCATGTAAGTCTCGAAACTAGACTGTGTCATATAACTTGGCACGCCTTTCCATGCAAGTTAATTTCCTGGCCTGGGCCTTGGAATTCCTGTTAACACAGTATGCAGTATTATAATGTTCAATTTAATAGAACCGTACAATGAAGAAGCAGCCGTTGTTCATTATACTATAACCTAATATAAAAAATAAATATCAATCGTCAGGTAAAATCTACCAATGACGTCAAGGGTTGAACTCTTGTGCGTAATTATTTATGGAAAACATTTCGTTTTTTGTAATTATCCTGGGAGACTAAAACACAAACAGAATTATGCCTAGCGTTGGATTTTCTTTTTTATAATTTAATTTTACTTATTAGCACATAGGCCCCCAACGCGTGCCCTTCAATGTAACATCTACTTTGTACGGAAAGATACACTCTCCAAGCAAGCAATTGTAACATTTACTTGTGAAATGAGTGCTAAAGCGAAACAACAAAAATAGTTAATGTAAAGTTAAAATAATGTGATGGAGGAACAAAAACTTTCTTACACTTGTTGTTACAGTCAAATTGGCCCCCCGATATGGGAGGAGTAGTTGACATTTGACTGCCTTTCGGAGCCTTAGCTAAAATGTAACATAACTTAAATAAAAAATCATTTGAAAGATCTGACAATTCGACGAAGCAGCATATTACATTATAATAGGTTAATCACTTAACATTGATGAAATCTTCTGATAAATATTGTTCCTGCAGAAGGCTACGGACATCAACATTTTGCGCGAGTCTAGCCTCCTGTCAAGTTAGCCTCCCATAGAGCTAGTCAGTTAGCTTAGCATGTTGGTTACCGTAGCTAGCTAGTTAGATAACAACACTTCACAAGTCGCCAGATATTGTTTTTGCCATTTCCACACAAAGGCGTAGCCCCGTTACGACCTGTGGATTTATTGTCTCTCATGATCTCTTTAAGTTAATAATTTTTACACAATGTCAACGACATCGTTGGATAAGGAATTGCAGGAGCGCTTGAGAGAGGCGTCTGCGATTGGAGACGTCGAAGAGGTACGGCTTTTAGTGGAGAGTGGAGTGAATGTCAACTCTCAAAACGAAATAAACGGATGGTAAGTGTGTGTTATACCAATATATAAACATGTTGATGTTAAATAGCAATTGATAAGTCACTAGTAAAGTGGGTTTTGTCCATTGTTATTGATGAAATGCTGACTGCGCAAATGGAACCCTGCACTGCCAATTAGCATTTGGAATAGCATGTAAGGCTTGCATGCTGGTATAAAAATGCAGTATGTGTTTTTAGGCCTGTTTGATTACTGGCCCTCTTGCCATGTATTGCAATTGATGCAAAAATATACTGTGAGCGTTCTTAGATACAACTATGGCAGTAGGATGCATGATAAAGAAAAGCTGTCTATAAGGTGCACATTTTTGTGAAGCAAGAGTTTTACCTATGTTCAACAATGTAATATTTAATCTCTAACTTTTTTATAACATAATGACTCTGTCCATTGTTGGGACAGTTCAGACATATTCATTTTCTTGTCTCTTATTCAGGACATGTTTGCATTGGGCATGCAAAAGAAACCACAAAGCGGTTGTCTCGTACCTGTTGAGTTCTGGAGCTGACCAGGAGATCCTTACAGCTAAAGATGAGCTGGCTGTCCAGTTAACCTCTAAACCCGAAATAAGAAGATTGTTAGGAGGTGAATTACCTATTACTAGTTCACCTGGTAGTATTGTTTTTGTGATACAAATCTTTCTGTGTATTTGTCATATTATGGGTTTCATATCATGTATCTGCATTCACTAGCAGGTACTACACAAATGTACATTGTTTTACTATAGAGTCATACTAAACCATTTCAGCACAAGCCCCTCTGTTAAATCCACTGTGTGGGTACAAGATAGCCTTTCAGAATAGAATTTCAAAGCAACAACATTGTAGACTATTCTAAGCATATAAAGCCTATTTGTATGAAAATTTAAATCTAAATTGACACATGTCAAACTATCCTTTTATGAGATGCAAGTACTAGAAACTAGCCAGTAGAATCTATTTGGCATTAATGAAAATAAAAGGAAGATCCTCTTATCTTTAAAATGTCAGGACAGAATATATATTTTATTTACATTTCCTGAGCATACGCACTTCGCAGTCAGTTCATTATCCTTTCTTCCTCAAACTACCAATGACGCAAAGCTATTGTTTTTTGCACCTCCCTGCTCGTGGACTCTGAGCACCCTTTGTGCGTTGTCATAGCAACTTTATTCGCACAGATCTGAGCTAGAACACATGTTTTTAATTACATTTTTTATTATTGTTTAAGCATTTTTTACTCTATATTGCCACTTCACATGCTAACATTAGCATCTGAGAAGACTACCACTATTGAGTGTAGAAAAGGCATTAATATCAGGCATTAAATTGCTATATGGCCACGGTCCGTTTAAATATGTTGTTCACAGTTTTTGAGGATCATACAGGTAAACAGAAGTTTTATACATGTTTGTGAGAGTCACCCCTTAATTTAAAGAGACATCATGGCTAAATTCTTTAACTGTTAAATTTAATTGAATTATGATGAATAACTAAATTCCAATGTTGTTGAGTACTTATGGTTCCCTGAAGGAAGCATCATATGCCACGGACTGGTGAGCGTTCCTCTGACGATCAGTGCCGGTCTGCAGACCTGGATGTAAGAAAGGCCTTTGTAGATGACAACTTGATGAATCCTAATCGATTTCTTCAACAAATGTTATGTGGCTTGATAACTAATTATAACTTTAAAATGCATAAAAAAAGAAATGAGCGTTGGTATTTCAATGATATGTGTGGGTGGATTACGCAGTATCTTGCCAGTACTCAAAGAGAAAGCCAATTCATCTGCAACATTTCCTATTATTCATAACATCAGAGCCAGGGAGAAACACACAGAAACAGCTAGGAAATCGTCTGTCCTTTTTATTTAGGCAGTCATTCCATCTATTTCTGACACGGAGACAAGTTGCTACAGTTGGATGGCACTTTGTTTATGCCGCTGCCTGCCTGTCCCATCTCATTTTCTGCCGAGTGGAGGTCTACACAGGACAGTCAGTGTTTTTCCACTCCTCAGTGGTCCAGGGTTGGTGATCACGTGCCGACCGAGTTGTGCTTTTTCTGCTGTCGTTCTGCATATCACTGCAAGACTGAACGTTTGTTTGGATGCTTGTGACTCATTGTTCATGAACCTCCTTTCAATAAGCTTTAAAAAGACTGTGATTTCCTTTTCGATAATTACATCAGAAGACAAATATAATTAAGGGTGTCGAACCTTCTGGTCTAGTGATGTTCGGACTATTTATTTTAGACAAACACAATATCCCTTAAAAAACAAAAAGATTGTTTTATTCCTAAATAGATAATGTCATTTAACGAGCTTTACAGGGGCATCACAGGTGGTACAGTGGGCCAAGGTTCTCCTTTGTAGGACCAAGGCAATCAGCCACCTGAAGGGCACTGTTGGCACAGATGTCCATGAGGAAAGACTAACACTTATATTAGATGAGCTTGTGATCTTTAATGGGGGATTCTTTTTTCAATTTCCCATCCCAGTGGATGTTCTCTCAATTCCTTTCTTGAAATAAAATGTATGTGATACTGCGCCAGTCAGACTTTTTTCACAACGTTATATTGAATTGCATATGAAAACACGTTCAATTTGCTAGGTATTTCATGTTGTTTTATGTTATGCTTTCATATCACATCATAACTTACAATAAGGAATAGCTATTACCGCTTCACACAATCATAATCACAATCACCTTTTTTACTCCCATGATGAAAATGTAAACAACACCAAATTATACTTCTGTTATTAAGCTTGTGGTTTTATTTATGATCATAAGTCAATTCCATGTTACCTGCTGGTATTAGGTCTGTTATGAGGTCTCTTACCCGGACCGGTTGTTTGATATTTACAGCACGCTCTGACCATGTCAATTTGTTCTTCTTCAGTTGAGGAGGAGGACGTGCCTGAAATCAAGGAGCCCGAGTTGCCAATCATCCCCAACTATCTGTCCAACCCTCCGTTCATGTTCAGCAAGATGGACAACAAGGCTGAGCTCATACTGGCACAACTGACCCAAAATGGAGACCACTCCGATGACCCACACAGCGAACCAGCTTCCCTATCGCCCAGCCACGAAAAACAGCAGCCCCAGCAACTGCAGGGTCTGCTCTCTGACACGCCGAGCCTGAGGGAGGGGGCTTTCGTCCCCGTGGCCGAGCAGAACGGCACATCGTCGAGCCCCGCCTCCAACCACACAGTTAACGGAGGCCTTCCCATGGACCTGTCCATGGAGCCCCATCTGGTCAACCAAGGGGACTACGCCCACCCAGTGGGCCGGAGCGGGCCTGTGTGCTCCCCACCCCTGGCCTCCCCCAGCCCCAGCGCAGGCAGCCAGGCCCAGATGGCCAACGCCAACCCCTCCATGACCCGGAAGCAGTCTGTCCCGCAGCAGCTCAACTGTGGCCAGGGGCCCGGGGGAAACATGCCTGCCTTCCAGCCCTTCTTCTTCACCAGTACGTTCCCCGTCAACGTGCAAGGTGAGACCGGCCGCCACGACACAGCGCTGGCCTTTGACGTTGCGCTGTTAATGTTGTGTGTGTGTGTGTGTGATCTTGTGGTGATCGATCAAGCATCAGTTTAAGTGACCATCAGAAGATCCTTTTGACCCTACTTTGCGTGCTGATCCTGTTTTATGGCCACTCTGCTCATTCAGATGTACATTCTAAATAGTTGATCCTGGGTGCTACAACAAACCCCATACACTGTAAACCTCACACCCTGAAGTTTCTGTTTCTGTGCCCAGAGCTGGTCTTAAAGGTGCGTATTCAGAATCCCAGTGCACGGGAGAACGACTTCATTGAGGTGGAGTTGGACCGCCAAGAGCTGACCTACCGATCGCTGCTTCGGGTTTGCTGCCGTGAGCTGGACATCAGTGCTGAACATGTGGAGAAGATCCGTAAACTGCCCAACACCATGCTCAGAAAGGTATTGAAATGGGAGAGTTATAAACTGCCCAACACCATGCTCAGAAAGATATTGAAATGGGACGGTAACAAACTGCCCAACACCATGCTCA